>DWQT01000015.1:0-42743 GCA_018244895.1 Myscelus amystis hages | reverse complement strand
GTTACGATTATTACACAATGAACATGGCCGCTTAGTTGTGAAACTACAAGCTGCCTCTATCACATCTTGTTGATAATGTATTGAATGTTCCAGAACTATTTTCTAGAACTAGTTCGCAGTGAACCCTGGTCTCCCAGCGAGCTACGTCTGTGACGTTCGCGGGCGTGACGTGCACGGACCGGTGATAAGAGTGAACGTAATGGAAAACTCACCGCCACCATTGATACGTCAACGTTGACATGTTATTGACGTTCACGAAACATCTCAAACTCAGTACAAAGTACGAAGGAAATCATTATTTATCGCGTTCAAACAATTCCGATAAGTATTATTTGACTATAATCTCACTGGTTTGTTTAACGACGAAAAAAACAACTGGTTTATTTTCGTCTTGTTGGCAGTGCTTAGTATAAGTATTTCTATATGTAACAACTTCTACGTGTACATATACAGTACAAAGTTTGAAATATGTAGATACGTGATATCATTATTACATTGTACTTAACTAATATAATCTTACTGTTAACTAAAAAGGTGATGTCTATAATAAGGTCTCTATAAACTCCTACGTATAGAAAAGAAAGAAAGACAGAAAAAAACATTTCTCTAGAAGTACAGCATTTGGTTAGCAACACACCACACACACCATGGATATACAGAATTCATCTTTTGATCTGAAGTTATTATATGAAATCAACAGAACAATGGATACAGTCACTCGACTGTAGTGTACCTATACTAGTTGTATCATCTATCGGTTACTCCGGAGTGACATTTATACTGCATATCTAATAAAGCAAAGACCATCTTCATATTAGGAATAAAAGCGTAATATTCATATCACGAACTATCAAGTTTACTGTCTCATTATGACAAATCTATTGTAACAATAATATAAATTCACAATTGAAATATAATTAAAACTTAATAGATACTGATTAAACAAATGTTATTAAACTAATATGTCACCTACTCGTATCTTGGGGTAACTTCATACACGAGTATCCTCAAATTAAGCAGTTAGTGTTATGGTAACTAAACAACTAGTAAAATACGTAGTTACACATACTTCTAAAAATATTTATATAATTATATGTTTAAATAATTTTTCACTCATATGAACTAAAAATATTGTTTCTCATCACACAAACAACCTACATACATATACACCTACGTAACTTATGCTTAGAAGAAATTTCGGTACAATTGCTAGATATAACAAATACTACAAGGAATTATAAATTTTGAAGTTGAAATTAGGAAGGTTTTATGTATATAGTGGTCCTAATTTCTATTTCTATGATAACATAAATATGTTATTAAAATAATTATTACCAGTTTACGAGTAGTATTACTACGCCTATCAATTTGACATCAATGTCATTTACTACTATATTTCCATTACTTTAACTTAACGATATTCGACAATGTTATGTAATATGCATGGCATTAACTGTGTGTATACCTATACCACATGATGAGTAAAAAAGTTTGAGTTTAGGTTTATGTTGCATTTCATACGGCTTTGTCTCATCGAATTCACTCTTTTTTTTTAATTTCGAATATGGTTTTAAAGTGTGCGTCATATTTAAAGCGTTCCAATTTGTAATGTTGGTAAAAGCTAATGCTCTTTTAAGTACCGTATTTTCAGTTGCTCACAGTTTAGTCGATCGTTCCGGCAATTAAGGTCATTGTATAATTCGGCAACCGTCTTTGGTAGTTGCAAATATGTATACATATTCCAAGAGTATATATGTATACATACCTTGTTACGTAAAAGGAAGCAATTGGACAAAAGCCATAGTTACCAGTAGCAAGTTAACTTACGCAACTAAACGTTGTCTATGACTTATGGCATTTAATCCACGCGTCAAGTGCATAGTCGTTTACATCACATATCAACGAATCCTTTCTGTTCTGTGCAACCTGCTATTTGCGTTTGTTTTGGACTTTGCAGAATTCCGTTTCGCTGATGCCTGCGAACGATATGTATTTAAAATAAGCCGGAGACGCCCTTGCATATATGTTAATGTCGTGACATTTGTGATCGGTGCTCTGCCGAGAGCGAGCCGACGCAGCGAGCGAACGAGCAATGCCTTCTGACCTCATTTGCCAGCGGCGTCGTGAAATGTCTTAGAGGCCTTTTTTTAAATATTATCTCCTCGCTAAATGAGTTTGGTAATCTGATCGTTTTGAAGTTCAAGGCCGACGTGTTTCTGTATCGAACTAATGTTATAAATGACAAATGTCAGAAGTCAGAGCGAGGAGCTCGTCGATGGTACTGAGTGATAGCGGCAACAAAGCAAATATGTAATGCCGAGTCGTACAAAGATCGTGTTCGTATACAAACAAATACGTTATCGAAGTAGCTCATACGGAGATTGTAATTGTTCGCTCGAGATAGTAACCAGTTGCGGAAATTTACAAAAATATGATAGTGATAATCAAACAATGCATTATCTTTGGCAAACGTCATCACGCGCAAGGCACGAGGTCGCCACGTTATGTGTGAATGATTTTCATCCCTGGAATCAGCACATGATATAATGAAAAGCTAGCAATATCACACTATTTACCTATTACATTACCGATATAAATGATAATTACTTTTTATTTTCCACAAACGATTGCCGGTTGATTGGCTGGGGTCTATCAAGAAAGATTAAAATTTACTTTTTATGACCATGGAAACATATTGTAAACATATTTTATTTAGTTATCAAGAAAGCAACAATTGACCAGATATATTGGTATTGATATCTACGAAAAGTTGAGAGGCATTAAGCAAGCAACTAATAAATTGCAAAGGTTATGGGATTGCAATGTAATGCGACCTAAGCTTCTGTGATTCAAATCTAGAGATTGTGAAAGCTCGCTAACATTAAATGTCGCAATCATATTGATTTCAATGCTTAGCTTCTGCGATGATCACTACTTAACTATAGGAGCACGATAATATCATTAGCGGGTTCGTAATCGAAGCTTTAATAAAATCGTGTCGGAGTCCCGGCACACACGGAGCTAATAGACAATTCCACGCATTACACGCATAACGTCTTAATGACTATGCTTTATAATACTAATTTGGAAGCGGGACTCACAAAAACTTCAGCGGCTGAGATGTAAATTGCAAATTATAATCCCGCATGCTATTAGGCTGATTGATTACAAAGCAAATACACGCGAATAGGCGTTTAAGGCCTCCAAAGGCTAGGTCGGCTATTATTTAATACAACTGTCAGGAGCTTTGTCAGAGACGGTTAAGGACGCCTCGTCTGCTTAGATGCGGCCCGGTCACACCTGCGCTACCGATGTTAGGTCGCGGCCACAATAATAATGATAATAATCAACAGGTACATTAATCCTTATTGTGTTAATCTGATCGTGATTATGACGACAGAGCCATAATGTTGCGTTTTGTCGTTGAAGTGCACACGATGTAAGTAGCAATTATGATTCACTGTAAGATGAACAGCAAATCGTCGCTTCGTTTAATAAAGCTTTAAGCATTCAAGCCGTGATAATCCTATTACAGTAGTTTTACTCTTTAATCTGAAGATTTAATTGGCTCTATGTACAATCTACGGCATTATCTGTAATTTGTAACGATCTTCATTAGGTCTTTGTATCCATTTACAAACGCATTATTAGTAGAGTCCCGCTTGCATACGCCACAAAACTCATAATGTTCGATTAGTAATGCCAGATTACTATAAAATGTGTTACTAAGTAGTAGCATTCTTTCGTTAGCATTTGAATGTTATTAAAACGTGGAATAGAAGAATCAGGGTCATATTCATTGCAGGCTTGTCGTCCGCACCTGTCTCTATATTTGGAATCTTGATTTCGCAATTTTTAATGCTTTACGTTTATGCTTTGCATCCTTAAATTCACATATCGTATTATTGACTACCCCGATAAGTGAACGAAGGTAGGACGGGTAAAAATATTAGCAGTAAAATAGTAAAGTGTTAGTAGTAATTCTTATTTCTAAGGACTACACTTAACTTTTCAATGTGACATTGACAAAGTTCAGACTGGTTATATATGTATATAGACGGTTGAAGACGATTAGTTTTTTACACTTTTTCTGTTAATTCGATTCATGACATTTGACTCCTAATGAGACAACTGCTTCATGTTTTATTTATAGAATGATAATGTTTAATATGTATTTTATCTATTCTCGTGGGACGTGTACATGTATACTTAAATTCATCCAAAACAACACAACTAATTTAGGGCTCGTAATAAAAAGAATGTTTAAAAATCGGTAATTGTATATATAATAATATTTATAAAAGGAATGTGACCTGCCGACGTGGCATAACCTAGAATCCTAAAGATTTGCCGATATTTCGCTTTTTCTTTCATAGACCTACAGTTCATCAAGATGACACAGGACTTCTTTTGATTAACGTTTCAAAAACAATCTACCAAAGTCAGGTATAGAGCAATACAAGATAAATACATATTTTTTTAATTCATATTTTGTTACCATTATTTTTATTTTCTGTGCTACCTAAATGACAAAGTTATAGAAAGGCTGAAAAGGTCAAAGTTTAGTTTTGAAGTTAGTTCCGTTTCATAAGTGACTCATGCACAGTTGATGTAAATTCATGTTATGACTAGATCGATATGCCACGCTCGGCCATAAACGTATCAAATGCAAATATGTGAATGTCGACCGGTGCGATTATCGAAGAGCTATTTGGTTGCGAAATGTATGCCATTGTGGGTTGCCGGGCGGCGGCGGCGCCTCTGCGCCCGACGACGGCATGCGTTCCGCCCAGACCATGTTCCCAGCCTATACGAAACTAACGGAAGCCTTGAAATGTCCATTAAGCCATATGATAATAAAATTCCTTTTGTTGTCTTAGTATTAGTACGTACATAAAAATATACCTCTTATCGTTACATTACATACATTACTTTTAGAAGGTAAATATACTTAAAATTTACAATTTAACACCTCAATTTATTTAAAAAACTTAGTCTACAAAGGATCTACGCAACTGGGCATCTCAGACACCATCATTGCCAATTGTGGTAAACATACAAAGAGATACATATATTGATTTCATTTCTACCAAAAGTAATATAACTGTAATTTAAATTTGATTATATTGCCATCGTAATTATTAACGTGTTTCGCATTGGACATACAAATTGCTTCACTGCAGACCGCAAACATAGTAATAATAACTCAAAGATAAAATTAGACAACCTTTGACTATCCGCAATCCACAATAATATTAATTTCAGTAAGGCACAACTTTATTTATTTAATAACTTGAAAATAGGTTCAATAATCTTAGTGACGAAATTATACTTAATGTAGTACATAAATATATTTACTCGAAGCCTTTTTTTCTGGAAAAAGTCTATAAATACACTTATTTCTATTTAAGTATGTAAAAATTAATCCGTCTTTAGAATTGAGTAAATTCAATGAGGATTGCGTAGTTACTTAATGTTGTTAAATGATAAAAATACGCTATGAAATACATACATAATATAAGCTGCTGAAATGTATCTTTTAAGTTTTTCTTTTGTATTTACTCCGCCTATCGGTATGTCTGTTCTTAATTTAGTAATAAGATAAGTTAAACCAAATGTCTTAATAAATGTACCGTATAATTTTACAAGCGATAATTATAAACACCTTACTATCTTTTTCATTTTCAAATCACGTTGTTATTACGTGACGCATTATATTATCTTTTTAAATGTAGTTTTTATAAGGTGAACACATGATAAGCGAGCACTTGACGTGAAGAAAAATATTTACATAGCATTCGTAAGAGATGAATTATAGGTATGTCTATAGGCAGGTGCTACTACGAAAACATAACCATCCGTTAATAATATTTTTTAATTATATAGAAATCATCAATCACATTATGGTTATGAGAGAAAATGCCGGCTGGACATTACTTACCATCAAATGTTCCAAACACGAAGTTGCTTTAATTGTCACTCCGGCAAACCCAAAATAAAATAAGTCTGAAATAAACATATTTATTGCTGGTCCGATAAATACATTTCACACTGCATTTTATCTTTTTAATTTGTGATATATTCTATCGTTTAAAATAGTTTTAGATACTCGTTATGACATTAAATCTGACCTCTGATGTAAAGTACTCACAGTTGTTTTTGAGTCACATTAATAAACATTTTTCCTTAACCGATCTTTTAAAATCTCACTTGACTTGATTACGAGTGACAATACTTGCAAATATACACAATTATGTAAATTATCATATTCCTGAATACAAACATATCAATATATCTGTTTGACAATGCTGACACTTTAAACATTAATGTACCCTACATATCTTGGCATGCAAGCTAGGCTGTATGTAGGGAATAATAAATATGTTTCTATTAAGTATTTATAGTATAATATAAAACTTGCGATAATGTTATGTGTATTGACTATAATTCTTTTTATGAAATATGGTCCGTTTGTGAATGAATAGAAAACATTAAAAGATTTGATCCGTTCGTAAATGGATAGTTTTAGAATGTTGTTCATTTGATTATGTTTTATTCAGGCCTTTTGATATCTGTTGTTATTATTCAACATCACCTTTGAATTTATAGTCTTGTATGGGATTATAAAAGCAAACGATGACCGTTACGACCTAACCGCACGGATCGTAAACAAAAATATATGCAAAAATCACAATAGCCCGCGCGGCTGGCTTACACTGCAGTAAAATTTATTAGCTGTAAAATATTATTTATGTACGCTTGAAAATCTGCCGATTCTCTATGGTGATCATTCACGATATGTTCGATTCGAGGGCATGTCGACATACATTCCTCGGGCTATCGCAACGTGGCATCACGGCGGTTTGCCTATTTCGTCCAAACAAGCACTCACTGGATGGGCGGGCTTACACGTTATTTATACAGTTCGTGTTCAACCCTATAGGTTACTCAACAAGAGCGTGTTCACACGCCAAACTATATCTGATATACATTAAAAGCATTTCGTCATCGTACTAATCGCAAATTCAGTAGTCATGTTCTCATAAAGAAACCTAACTATATATAGTATGTATCATATTCTCGTAGAACATAATAAAAGATGGCTTAAATGAATTTAATGTTGATCAAAGAGCCATTTCCGGTAAAAGCATTGGACCCTTCAGCTAGAAGAGTTGCTTGTAAGTAAGTACCTAAACTATTGACTGTACTAGATGACGTAAACGTACATATGTGATGTAGATTTACCTTAAAATTTTAATTTGTTTGCTTATATAAATATATTATTTTTTAATATACGAATAACAAGCAAATAAAATAGTAAATAGTAACTGCAAAATGGTAACCGTTAAGCGGATAAACTTGCTATATATTATATATAAACATAGAAACTTACATAAGTATATGTAAATAATGTTATAGTAGGTAATAATATATTGACAATAATTTGCATCTGCGTCGCTACAGGCCAATGCTGCGA
The DNA here is from genome assembly GCA_018244895.1 of Myscelus amystis hages. Lineage (NCBI taxonomy): Eukaryota > Metazoa > Arthropoda > Insecta > Lepidoptera > Hesperiidae > Myscelus > Myscelus amystis. The sequence continues at coordinate 35,266 of DWQT01000015.1, read as the reverse complement.
TGTTTCTTCCAACAATTGCTTCTAATTAATCAATGAACTGAAAAGGCTTTTTGATTAATATTACTTCACGCATCATTAATAGCGTATAAACCTTCGTTAATCAGAACGATAAATATACTCATGTTTATTTATTTAAGGAATACGTACAACTTTATTTTCCGTCTCCTCAAGGAAATGTGTTTGGACAGGTAGAACTGCCGTTCACAATAATTAAAGTACAATATATTTAGTGCAGAATTGTAACATAGTGTAGATGGAAAAATAAATTAATCCTACACGCCCAATCAGAACACAATTTAATGTTATTAAAATAGTAATAATGCTATACCATTTTCGGTATTTTAAACAGAGTAGCTGTAACAAATGAAGGGAAATGGTTAGAAAGGTGTAGTTTAATTGCACGAGGCACCTACTTATTCAGATTCAGTATGTAGATATTTACCATAGATATTTTATAAATGAGAAAAATGTCGAATGCGTGCAACCCATATCGATTTAAAGCTATTTAAAGCTATTATACAACACTTCTGATTTATCAAATTTTAAAGCGTAAATTGAAAACAATTCCGAGGTTAACAGGTATAAAAATAATATTTTATACCTATTAATTTACTATCAAAGTGTCTTTCTTTAAATTTAATGAATACAATTACGTCAATTACGTTAAGTACGTCAATATATAACGTCGTTTCCAATCTGTACTCGTATATGCGTGCGATTAACTCGCACTCATAGCCAAATTGACTCGATAACCTAGATTACGATCTGAAACATGTTGGCCACTGACATTTAATAATTCACAATGTAGGTTTATTACAGGCATATGTAACAGCTATATTTTGATGCCGATACAAGACTTATGTCACGCATATGAAACACCTGTAATTTAATACACCCTGTATTAGCTTGTTTACAATGACAACATAAATAGTCAAATTAATTGAGATTAGATCGCTCTTAATATAATAATACCGCGGGTCAACAATTTTAATAAGGCCTATGTAGGCCTGTGTTTGCATATTTATCAAAGTACCTGCTATATAATCTTTATTATACTTGCATTTTATATGAAAGATTGTCTAGTAAGTTTATGAAGGCAAATTTTCTTTATGAATTATACCAAAATGAAATGATGATCAAATGTGATTGTTTGGAATTCTATAATAATAATTTACGTCTATTCTTTAATATATTTTAATGTTCTACACAATATATAATGGAAACCTTATATAGCATTTCCAAAACAGTTTAAAAAAATTAATACATCAGCATTTTGTGAAATCCTGTCTCCGTTTAATGCTACATTATAATTTACAAAATAGCACACATGTTCAAAATTATATAATTACGGATGACTTACCTACTCAATTCAAACTCGTTCAAAAACTAGGGACCACCCGTGGGGTAGTCTTGAATGTAGAATTCCAGCGATTAAAACTACCATAAATAAACCATACGATCTCATTGACGTGTTAGCGCCGACGTGGGAGGTTACTCCGCACAGTGATTTTGATGGAGTAATGTTGAGTAATCCGATATAATAGGCGTTAATGGCTGAAACTCCGACTATTAATTAATAGTTGTAGGCGATTAAACTTTTATTTCTAAAGTTATTTCACTTAATTGTGACTATTATTAGAGTTTACATCTCGCTAAATACAAAAATACATTCTATATCAAAACTAATATTATAACGAGAAAACAATTACTTTCGTGTCATAATATTATGTTTGGAAGCATATTAAAATTTCGTTATTTATTATTATTTCATCTAAACCCAACAATATTTGTTTAGAAATTATTGCGATTTTTCGCGGGCGAAACCGCAAAAACGAAATCTAAAAAAATACTGTTATGGACATCAATCAGTCATGGACATATTTTTTTGTTTTAATTATCATTATGGGTCGTTTTTAAATCTATAGTACTGGACGTTGTATGTATAATACTATTTTCATTTATAAATGAAAAATATTTCGTTGGCACACTAGTCTGTTGTTTGAGATGATAGGATATGGCAGTTTGGCCCGGCACTTTATATCCACAAATATTATCCATAAACCTGAGGTATGTACATACTACTTACAAATGCTTACCTAAAATATGTTTTGAAATAAATCATTCTCTGCTTAGCCCCTGACGGGGCTATGCAGCGAAACATGGGAACTAGTGGAGATTTATGTGCAATTTATTTGGCAATTCGTTCGTTCAACTTACATAATGTATATCGTTCATTGTTCAATGACCTAATGGCTTGAAGAAGTTGGCTTAATGGCATTTTAATTATATATAGGCGAGTATAATAAAAATGCATAAATCTAATAGGAAATCACATTCGATCTGTATAAAATAAAATCTTTTTATCTTCATTTCATTACAGCTACAGTTTCGTAAGCAAAATGACTTTTTACCTTATTTGATGTTGGTGCTTTAGTAATTAGAATGTTAATCAACTTTGTATGCAAAACACAGACAATGCTGGGTATTGATTAAACTAATGTTGCGTTGCTTATAATTTGAATACTGAAATCCAGGGAGCGTGTCAAGGCGATGCATTAATCGCTCGTGACTCATCGCGAGCGTGGGCAGCACAATGCACATTGTCAGCTAATTCGACAGGTGCTTCATTATTGACAAATAATTATTTGTGTTTATGTTTATTATGCATCAGTATTGATTGTTTATTTAATCGCGTCACCGCTTAAGTCATATTCAATTTATATTTTCATAAGTCGTAATCTAAAGCCATCGCTGTGTGGGACTAAAGAAGTAAAGGGATAGAAATAAGTAACGGATAAAACAAAATTAAATTCCAGTGGTTCAGAATCTTTGCGAACGATGATGTTATCACGTGTGCCACTAGTGATAATAGCGTCAAGGCGATACGTAAATGATAGTATCAAAACAATTAAGGCCAACCGTTAGCCAAAGCAAGATTGCAGTGACTTATCAAAACAATAATTAAGGTTGTCTTTTTAAGACCAAAGTTGAGTTTAAAGACTAAAGTTTATTATGTACATAAGTATTTTTAAAGACTTTATTCTAATGAGATATATCTTACGTACATATTATTATTTACATATTTGAATTTGAAAAACTAAATTGCGACGTAATCGATTTACTAATAATGATAAACTGTTAACTATATTGAAATGAGGAGCTGACATTATTTTGAGAAAATGATTTTTGATTGTCTTTATATAGTAAGCGGATATTCGAATTTGATGACGAATAAACCGCACTTATTCAGAGCAGAAGTGGTTCACGAAGTCACGATCAGTTATGTACCTACGCTTTGTGACATCAGGACTTTGATATATCTGTTATTATAGTTCCTGGTAGCGCTGGGTGCCAAGGACCATATACCTAAGACAAAGACAAAGACATTTATTTGTACAAATATGGGTACATTTAAAAATGTTACAAAGTTATTGGTTCAATCCATATTTTGCCTTTTACGGCGAACAATGTTGGCCAATCAGCTAGTTTTCTGATACAGCTGCAGGTTTTTGACAATTATCTGTAATGTTAGGTTATTGCATTCATTTTACTATTGAAATTTTATAGACTGTTTAATTTGCTAAAATTGCAATACGTAGTTTATAAAGTTGTACTTTAAAACCATTATTACTTTTCTCAAAATTTTAGAGGTAAAATGAAAATGTAATATTACCTTCCTTCCCTTTAACAGAAACAATTAAATCTTTACATAGTCGTTGGCTCATTTGTCAATGATCGTAAAGTTTTTAAAAAACGCGGCCAATCCTTATTAAAATAGGCTAACAGAAATTATGAAACTAAATATTGACAGCAATCATTTATTGCAAATGGTTGAGAAATTAGCTTAAATTCCGTTGTTAAAAAGTAAACTAAATTATCTTTAAATAAAAAATATTAGCTTATGAAACCAATTATTGTGTATTATATAGTGTTTCTAAATACTTACTTCTAGAAAGTACTTACAATGTTGTAAAGTGCGACACACGCAAAGGGTTATGATCGTTGAAGGTTATCGATGAGTGTTTTCCAATGCAACATTATTATCGGGGGTCAAACTTCACGGGCAACCTTTCTTGCCCCACGGCGACCAATTAACATCAACTCACAATCCATGACGAACATCGTAGGTATGTCTGATTAATAAATGTGTTTAGTCTATTTGCTATGAACCCGTAATCAACAATCAAATTGCAATTTTATCAGACTAATTTCAGACTGGTAACGGATTTCGGAATTACTTGATATTGGTAAAACTTAGGTCTATTGTCATGCGAGTATGAGTTAAAGATGAATTTAGAAAAGAAGTCACGGTTTGAGATACAAAATATAAGCTAAGCTAGATAACAGAACAATCGTAAGGTTTTCAAAGATTTTTTTTTGAGCAAAATGTTTCCCCCGATATATCTTTAAAACATAAATCCCTTCTACGAGTATTGATGAAGTGGTAAAAAGTTACTTTTATTTTGCATTTAAGATCACCATGTACAAAGAAATCGATAGACGCATCCATGGAACTTTGTCCCATACTTACCGGCGTATCTACAAAAGGCACTTAAGCCTTATGGTACATACAAAGATACAGACAAACTTATAAACATTGCTTATTTATATATAAATGACGCAATATACAGAGATATGTGTATATAATATATGGACGTAGTGAAGTTAAGTAAAGACCTCGCCTTATTTGAGCGTTCTAAAATAACAAATTTCCCAATTTTGATCTTTAAATTAAAGGCTGTAAAATTCGAAATAGCTCATTTTGTACTTAGATTTGTCCACAAATATTCTTGGTAACCTAACCGTAGGTTACGTTTAAATGAGGTTATTTAAGCTTCAATAAACATTAAATTTAATTGTTGGAAATGCTGGCATGCGGAGACATAAATTACGAACGATTGCAGAATGTGAGTATGGTCGATTGACGAGAAACCCATATGTCCGTCAATTTATTCGTATGACATGTAACCCTGTTATTATTAACGATTCAGGATATTAGAACGCGTGCATTGTGTAGGTCTTGTGGCATGCGGTGCTCACACCTGGTTTACAGACAATTTGCATGCAAAGTACCTAAGCATTGTTAAGCTATTTCACAATATTTGAACCTGAATTGCAGTCTACAATCACGAGAAACTTTAGCTCATATTGTTGATTTTCATCAATGTTACATTTAAGTTTCTTATCAATAAAAAATAGAATCCAATCCAATCCAATAGAATCCGATCGAATTAAAACCAAATTTAAAAATGTTCAAAACTTTAACTAACACATTTCTTACAGAGACTACGTACCTATCAAATGATAACATTATCTATTCAAGATAAGCTATAAATATAAGAATAATTTATGTTTCCAACGGGAATTATTTACATATATCAGATGGTAGAGTTGAATTGTTTAGTTATCTGTTTAATGTAAAGTTTTATTAAAGATGTCATATATAAAAAAGTTTAATAGAAAACATGATAATATCGTTGTAGTTTTAAAACAAATTATGCAATATTTGCTTTTTAAACGTGATACAAAAAACAACTTCAGCTTATAGCGAAGCAAAAACAAATTTATTCCATTGAAGGTTATACAAAAAGTGCGGTGATGGCCAGTCTCCATTTAGAACGATGTTTCGAATGGAAAAGGAAATAAATAAAGCGTTAAATTAAAGTAGGCAACTGACTGAATATTTAGAATTCAAATAAAATAGCCTTAAATTTGCGAGTTAATCAGTTATTCAGTGTTTCACGATATTTGTACAGTGTAGCTAGTACATTATTTTGGATACAAAGTTGTTGCCAAGTTATATCTCTGGGATTGTAGTCACACTGGATTCTAGAGATGTTCTCGCTATTGGAAAAAACTGTACGAACTCGCCGCGCGCCGAGGGCAATTTATACATTTACTCGCGAGATGCCTTTTAGCATTGTGTAATAAAGATGTGTTGCAATTGTACTAAAATACACAAGCACCTTTAGGAATAAAATTAATAAACAAAATTAATTTTTTTAGGTAATTCTAGATTAATTACCTTTACTATTGTTTTGCGTGTTATCTTTTAGATTATGTGTTGCTACTGTTATCATGTAAAACTAAATATGAGTCTTGATATGTAGTATTACATAAAATTAACATGTAGCGAAATATATTTTCTTATTGAATTAAATAAACCCTTCAATTATAGGTGTCGTATATATATATAGGCGATGAATAATGACAAATGTATGTATGTATGTACAAAATATTTTCAATGGAATATTGATATTATTTGTTTTATATAACATTTTTAGATCGCCAAAATGTTTACTCAATACGTCCAAATGATGCCTCACGATATTTCGTGCGAACATGTGCTATAAACATTGGGTTAAATTGAATCGTAAGTCCGCTTTCTTTATTATGCCCTGTTTAGGTTCGTTTTATATGTTAAGACCTTCTAGTGCTGACGTGTTTTCGGATTGGTAACGAACTGAAAGGCTTAGGCACACTTGCCAAGTGAGATTAGCATGGATTATCGCTAGCAGTACATTTTCACTAACGTCACGTGACTCGAAAGGCACCTTAAAATATGGTTTGTAGTTGTTGCGAATTGTTAATTATCATTAAAGCTATATAGTAGCTTTAAAGTGTTAAAATAACATTGATGCAATTTGTGCATTTCATTGGTTTTAAATAACACATATTCAACTATTCGCAATATGGAATGCGGTGCGGCCTACCTCAGATATGTTTTCTATTACGTAACAAGGACGACATTAATATTATTAGGAAACTAAAATATTTTACTCGTGAGAAAATTAAACACATTTATTTATAAAATTAACAAATGTGTAAGAATAAATACATGGAAATAAATTCTGCTTAAAATATATAAATATTTACGCACATTTTGTTCTTTATAACTGCATTTATTTGTTAATTAGTAAATTTAAAATCCATCTAAGCAGCGGGTCGAATATTTGAATGTATAAATTTTTATATTAGCATATTTTTTATTTGTTTGAAGGATGTGGAATTTTAGTATTAAGCATTATTGTATCCATTATTATTATTATTATTTTCAGCACCATTAGGCATCGGGAAGAAATTGGATGAGGATAGGTGCCTAGTTCAGTATAAAAGCATTTATTCATTTAACAAGAACCTAAAGATTTCATTCAAAACGCATTAGTCGAAATAACATTTCACTAACCCTCATTTTACATCGCTAATCTCCGAAAAGTCTCTACCGGCAATGTGACATTTGAGTAAAGTTTACCCATCGTGGTTCGACAACTGTTCTGAATAGTTTCGTTTCTATTGCCCACCATCAAAATAATTTTAACATTTGAAAATACGGAATTAAATCAACTACAGTCCATTTACACAAAGTAATAATATTGGCTTACCTCATGCTGACAGTAACCGGATACGCTTATTACAAGTTGACCTCTACAAAAGCATCTTACGAACGCGCACACATCGCTAACCACGATTGCTTTACTATAATGCAAATGTTACCATTGTCGTGACCTGTCAGCCGGTAATCGATGGTGAAGCAAAAAGAGAACAACTGATGAGTAGGCCCAGGTAAACATAACCCGTTAATATCGATGTATGTCTCAGTCCAATAAAGTTGCACGATATTTCAAAATGTTTTTATTCGGTGCGCACTTAATCTGAATACCCAAAGACTGCTCGCTTTTTTTGTATGTAATAGAAGGATATTGCATGTTTTTGGAATAGGTTTAAATAACTTACCCTCTTACAAGACATCTTTACCTATCTTAATCTTCTTGTCACCTTTTAGTTTTCGTTGAATAACGTTGCTAAGGAATGTATTTAGTAGATACCAGGTACATATTATAACGATTTTTGTAAGAAATACAGGTGCGTCATAATTCTGGAGTTCACCAAGTCCATACAAATTTTAGATTGTAGATGTATAGCATTGCATATTTTTAATTATTTTATCCAGAGGTGTTCAGTTTTAATTGCGTTAATGCGTACTTGTTTAATTCGTATCTTCAACGAATCTAATTACAGAGATCGTACTGCTAACGCCATCTAGTGTAAAATTGCCTAATTCAAACAAAAGTAATAAAAGTCTAATAATGTAGATACTTTTAAAAATTACACAAATATTGAAGTCTGCCCTAATATTAATAAAAATATTCATAGATAATCAATATTCTGAGAATTTAAAGTAGGCGAGCACGCAGCTACGATGAAACATTCCATAATACTAGGTGCTTTTGAAGTATTCCTGTGGCAAATATCGAATCATTTGTTCTCTCGTCGATGCATTAGGCTATGACCGTGCAGCTATGCGGATGGTATTCATATTTTAAATAAGTACCTAAAAGTTCAACCTTAACTGCCAAACCCGTGTGTTAGTACAATCAGACAAAGATAAAATGTCAGACAAAGGTCGTTGATATTCTCGAGAAATCTTTTGTCATATTATAATATGTTGTGTTTGGTACAAAATACTAGAGATTCGTGACTAGCTGACGTTCAAAAATTGAGATAAAATTGTTAAGATTCAATTTGAGTATAAGTATCTAATTCCCAATTAACACTTGTTAAATACCAAACATAACATAATAATAACTCCAAGTTTATTGTATGTTAGCTCAAACCGAATACCTTATATTAATAACTAGTGACGTATTCGTGACGTCATCTGCAGGAACGCCGAATAATTGCGTTACAACAGTTCATAATTACATCTATTAAGAATGTTGTATGTAGCTTGTTTAATTATTTCAATAAAATCAGAACAGCCTAAGTCTGTGTTATTTTTCTTTGAGCCACGGATTACTATTGTATGTAGGTACATGTAATATTACTAGGGCTTGTAGGGACGTGCAAAAATAACTTTTTAGTACTCAGTGCCACCCCTATAACACTTTCATACGTATAACAGTCGATATCAACAGACAGATAGTAGGTAATACTAATTATACATGTCGTAGTATAACAACAATGTACTTAAATTGTTAAGTTCCGATTTTAATTCGTCTTTATTTTGACAAGACAATTCCAAAAACATCTTTGGAAATATCTCTTATCAGAATCGTTATATAATGTTACAAATAATGAAGATTTCAACTGACTTGTACCTTGGCAAGTGGCTCAATTAGATATCGCGTATCTGACAGAGGGAGATATCATCTTCGTAATTGTATCTGCGCGAGACTGGAGGAGGCGAAATAACGCAAGACTACTTGTACTTCCGATTACGTAAAGAACTTTATAGGTAATTTGACTTCTAGCCTTACGTTCTACGAGGGCATGACTTTTGACACTGGTAATTTTATAATTCGTGTTAATTTCAATATATTGGTCAATATGAGGGTAATAAATGCGATATAATATTTTTTTAGATTAGGGCTTTTTATTTAATTGTACATACTAAATTAAAAATAACATGTTATTATAATTCTTACTTTCAAACTAATATTTATTGTAGTATCGCATCGTATAATATTTTTTCCACTCAAGCAGATTTGTATGTTCTATTTCTGTAAGTAGACACGATCTTTCACAGCGTACAACCTGCAGCACAGGTTACACAACTTCGAAATAGAAACTTAAATATTTGCAAATAACATTATGTGGTACGCATCTCGGATTCAATCTAAATGCTAGAGACGTGTATTTGTCGGGTTACTTAAGTAATTCCTATTCGGGCGATGTTGTAGAACCGGTCAACATTTAAAGTGGACGCGAAGTCGTGATGGACCGCATGAAAATGTAGTCATGCTGCCCGCTACTAGAATATTTGTTTTTTTTCTTAAACTTATTTCACTCTCACTGACTCTCTGCAATTTATGTATAGTCTATGGTCATATCTATGGTCTATGGTTCACAACATAGGAAAGTTCAAAGTATTCAAGCTGTTCCCAAAATGTTTATTGTTATTTTGTTTAAATACTAAAATTCATTAAGTTTTCATTTTTCCAGCTCCAATGGATATTTACCGTGTGCGTTGTATCTAAGGTATCTATTTATTTTGAAGTATACTTATTAAAATGGATAAAATTCACAATTATCACAATTATTATTAATTATAAATGAATGAACAACGGTAGTATCATATTAACTCAAAGAAGAATAGCAGTAATTGTGAATTTGTAATATTTGTATAATAGTTTACAAGTGAGGCTCCACTTGCACCGTAATGCCCTCGCGCGTTGATGTCTGTTCTTTGAAAAATCGACGATAGAACTCGTAGCAGCGCCGGGGACACCCCGCACAGATTGCAATATTTTTATTTAATGTAACACGAACAACGAGAGTTGATAAAATATTGGTAAACAAGCATTAGTACATTTCGCTATTGAATTAGTTTATTTATTATAAAGCCTAGCCGCGACATTCGCTAAGTTTGAGCGTGACGGGCTTTAAGCTGCATCAAGCTCATTTCCTAGCATACTTATTGCACCTCATACTAGAAGTCGAAATATGTCCCCGCACTGTTCTTGACATGTGTTTCTACCTTGAACTTTCTTGAAATGTTGATTCATACCAGAACTTATATGTATTAAAAGTACCTTCCGTTCGACCGATCATCGTAGCACCTCAAACATGACGCGCGGAATATGCCCCACAAAATATACTGAAATCAATACAAGAGTGCATTATGAAATTTATCTACTTTTAGTAGATTATATTCAATGTATTATAATATATTTTATTCAAATATTAATTATTACGTGCATAGTCATAATTTTCACGATACGAACATTTTACTTCAGTGATGGCAGTGTTTACTGAATGTTTATAAAAAACATTGAAAACGTAATAATTATCATAGAATATTGGTTGCAACACTTTTACGTTTTCATTTTTGTTATGGGTCTTTCTTGCAATTGCGCAATTTTTTTTCCATCATACTGCTCACGTGCGGATCGGCGAATGTTGTAAGTTATCAGCTTAAAAGCTTAAAGTAAAGGGAAAACGCAAATAAATTTCAATATGTGAAAATACGAAGATAGTTTTGTATACGAAAAACTGAAATACATATGCAATTACGGTAAAGTATAACGTCACTGTTTACTATGGGAACCGAGTAGGGGTATACAAACGGTAACCAAGGATACACCGTTAGTGGCATTGCACAAGTGGCTGTCGCTCGCTGCATTCGACTGTTACAATAGGAGCACAGCGCTGTGAGCACGTACACAGTAATTAATTCCACGGGTTTCCATTCTACTATACGACACGACATTTATTTTTACATTTTGCGTAATTCTAACCCTTCGGTTATTTCCACCCTACAATCTTATTATGCGTCCGATTAGTACCCTATTCGTATCAATCCGGTTAATTCTTATGATAGAAATCCTGAAAAATCTTTATTTGAAATTCTTCAAATTTCAATTCATAGTAGGTGAGTATTATCTTCTTGATGTATTCTAATGTCTTGCTAAACTCAAAGTTAGTTATTTAGTAGTTAGTTAATTGTTCATATAGTAGAATGTTTATAAAGGTTTAGTAACTTGGGAACCCATTATGCATCTTCAACATCAACCCTTTTGTAACACTATTAGGCAAATGTAAGGGTAAGGCCACGCTAGCCAAGTGGAGTTGGAAGAATTACAAACTTTAAAAATATTATGTCGTGTAATGTGTGGCGGATGCAGTTTTTTTGAATACCAGACCGCAGGTGACATTTAAACCCGTATGCTATCCCTGCCCCCTGCTTGACGCTGCTCGTCTTGTTTCATTGTAAGTCATTTGAAATCAGATATTCGTCATTTGAAATCAGAGATCTGTCGATTTCTGCTTACTTCTACTTGATTTTTATAAGATTCATTCCGTATATCCGAGCGCAGTGGATACTTTTTCCGCTCCCACCACGGGAACTAGACCACGTCTTTATCTTGTATGTTTCAAGGAAGTGAGCATTATGATATGCTAATAATAAATGTGGTGTTGAAAAAAGGAGTGAAATTCGTATTCCCTGGACAACTGCCGATTCACTGCTGTGAATAATTTTGCACGTTGTACATAATTATAGTCATAACACTCGGAAGAATCGTTTAATCGTGATTTCTGTTGTGTAATTGTCTTATACTAGAATCAATTTAAACTGTATTGGAAATAAAATGAAAGCAATAGATATTATTTAGATATATGTACCGTGATCGAATATTTTGGTTTAAAACAAGACATTATAAGTCGCAGCGTCATTGTAATATGTTGCATGAAGACATTTTCAAATCAAATATGTTTGACAAATACAACTTATGGATATATGGCCTGGGTCATCTCGCAACCCAATTAGTAAACACAAATTTATTACACATTGACCTAAGATCAAAAACATTGAGTATGTATTTTGGTCAGGACAGTATGGAGTAACACAGGAAATTGTAAAGTGCAGTAAAATAAAGATGAAATTAAGAAATAGACTGAGTTCGAATGACGCAGATGAATTTCAAAATAGTAGTAGCTCTCAAAATTAGGTACAATGTAATCCAGCGGATATGCAATGGAATAGTTAAAATATTCATGTGCTTGAAACGGCTTTTGTTTCATATTTCGATTGGTCGAGCAGTGAGAACTACTGAGAACCCATCGAAATTATCTAGTATCTTCTGGATAATGGGTTGCGTAAACGTTATGTTCTCAGGTTTCCACGGCGATTTCTTGACAATGCGTAGTGGTGCAACGGTGGTGAGTGTCATCTGGTGGCGCGGCTCAGTCGGGCGCGCAGCCTTGTACTATCAACTCCTCAAGCCATAGACAATATTGTTTTATTTCCGATATCAAGTGGTGCTCGAGTGCGCTTCGTTTGTGTATACGTACGGACAATCTTTAGTACTTTATTTGTGTTTGTGCATATTCGGGATTCCGACGCATATCTCTGCGGTTTGTTTGTTTGATTGCGGTTCGTAAACATGCGTTTGTTGAAGCGCTGAATTTTACGTGTCGTTTCTCGAGCTATGTTTGAAATTATTTTAAAACGGTTCTCCTTGTATCATAATATAATCTAGTCTATTTACCAATCTGATATTAAAGTTCTAAAACAGGTTTTGTGAGAGGTTTGGATTAACTCTATGCATACATCGACCTTTTCAATTTAGAATCTTGCGTGAAATAAAGTAAAACCAATCTAAATGACCGGTTTGGCAAAGTCATGAAAATTATGTTTTTATATGAAAATATTTACTCGCGTTTTGTTTTTTTAATTAATAGGGAAACTGAAATACAACTGGTATGTTGCTACAATTGAGATGAATACATGTATATATTATCGATATAGACTATTTCATAGTCAGTAAATATAAAAAAATCGATTATATTCATTGTAACAAGTTTGTGTTTTTAACACAAAAAATAAACACTCACAAAATGAGTTATTCTCTCATGATACGCAGGCCATCATAAATCAGTTTATGAAATTAAGTTCGATATCATAATTTAAGTATAATATACATATGTTTGATATCCTTATCGCCTTAATCTAATTTTCGACACATTAGCAGTGCATTCAAATAACTATCCCTTTCGCTTAGGGATTAGGTAAATTACAGTGTCAGTTGCGGAGACTTAGTCCGACACATTTCTTTATGCTTGCATTATTTGCTGACCAAACGTCTGCTAAGTTCCGCTAGTAATTGCCGATTAGAATATATAATAGTCATATGGTATACTGGGTGACAACTGATTTCCCCTGAAACCATACTTACGCTTCGATTGTCGCTAACGGGCAGACGGTATGCTAATCGCTATGAGTACATGTCACAGTTCAGTTCGCCAATACCTAGCTGGACATTAATTAGCACTTGCGTATTTTATAGTGCTCGCCTACATCCCTGAACTTAGCAACTGGAGAAAAATAAGACGAAATTTGTATTGAAGAAATGGATCATTTTTAACCACTGTAACGTAAATAATTGATAATATTTTATAAATGTATTTTATTACGCCGTACTCTAACAATTCATTAAAGGTTTTAGCATTTTATTGAACACGTTTAGTCTACACTTTAGTCTATTATATAAATTATGAGTTGTTATCATAAAGTATTTTCTCAAATAGCATGTGTAATAATTGGATACCGGTTTCAGTTAATAAGTATTTCACTACATAAATGTTAGTCTCAATATCATAATAAGCTGCACTACGCCTTACTAGTTTTAAAATACCGCCCGCCCTGCGGTCTCTCGGTCACCGGGTGTGATTATACGGAATACAGTTTATAAAGTATAAGTCCGTTCGCAATATAATAGATCAATTTATGTATTGCATTTTATTGATGGCTTGTTTAGTGTTTAATTTCGGTATTAATTTTATATTGGTCACTTTAGTTTAAAAGAGCCCTTCAAGGTTGAGCCTCTTTATAATACATTTTAAATGTAATGTTGGTGCGTATGCCGACTGTACATTTTGCCGTGCGCAAGCGCGCTGCTCGTTCAATTGTAACGATGGACAATAAGCGTCCGTCCGTACGGATACCGCTACGAGCGGACTAGTTGACGTCCATCGCCAATGTGTATTAGGCCGTTAAAATGCAATAACCAGCACTAATTTTCCAACAGCGCAGCGCTTGCGTATTGATATTTGCATATTAGAGTATCCACGGTAAATTAAGTTTTCTTTGTTGGGAAAAAATAATTATTAGTTTTAATGTAACGTGATTTGATCGAGCATGGTATTGGCTGAAATTCGCAATATACATATGTAGATACTAGCTGACCCGGCAAATGTTGCTTTGTTATATAAATAATAATTAACACCCCCGCAACCCCCCTTATGGATGGGATTTCGTAAAATCCGTTCTTAGCTGACCTCTACTCGCCGAAAGGAATATTCCTACAAAATTTTAAGTCTCTAGGTCTTCTGGTTTCATAGATATCGTGATGAGTCTATATATCGCTGTAACTCTCCTATAGATTAATCATGCACGATATTTATTGATAGATTATGTTTTCGCTGTTTGCTAGTATTGTACAGATACAAACTATCGGAATCAATCGATCGAAGGCTCTACGAATAACAATAGACATGTTTTTAGATTTCACACGAATCCAACCAACGAGCTGACTCTAAAGGAATGTAGATGCTGAGTTAAGCAATAAATAACAAAATCGAAACACGAGTGAATGAGATGATTCGACAAGCGGAAAGTTCGCGATTAAAGTATAGGTTTCGAGCACAGAGGCGATTTCGAATAATACCTTGGGGTCTCATGAAATACTCGCCGATACATAGATCAAGGACTAGGTTTGTTGTTAATACCATGATGGTGTACGGATAGTGAATCTATGTTACATTACGACAATTACGTAAAGGAATTCCGAATTCGAACAAGAAATAGGTATAAGATTTATAGTCTCGTTAAAGAACGAGACAAGTTGTTTTATATAAATTGACGTTGCATGCAATCAATAAATATTGTTTTATCATGATAATAGTGAACATTAATTTTCAATAAATCTACTCTCTGTTATGTTATGTGTGTGTTATCTTTGTGAGTTTGTATCCCGTGTGTTGGAATCCTTGACACTATCGAAACAAATAGAGTTAACCATATTGATGTACCTACAGTATGTAACCTTAATTAATGGACAATGTTATTAAATTGTGATTGTGCAATATGAGCGATTGTAGGTGGGTACTTTGAGCTAAAGGTTACATAATTGTATGCATAAAGGAATGTTAAATTCACGCGAAGAATTATTTATATTGACGTCTACAAACCTAATAAGTTCACGTAGGACCTACGAAGCTTTTTAACAATATTGGCTAAAGAAAACCAATTAATAATATTAATTAATTAGAATAACAGTCCATTAATATTAACAAACTTGAATAAATTAATGTAAATGCCTGTTATAATTTAAAAATCGGTGGTGAAATGGAACGATCTTTGTATTAGATCGTGATAAATTATTCGAAAATGAATACAAAACTGGTTTTGTATAAATAAAACATAATGATGATAGATACCGCTTTAAGACACCATAAAGCATCACTCGGTGATGGATGCCTCGCCCGTAAGTAGGTAGAGTTCGCAGTTTGAATCATCTTAAAATCAATTTACGATCGATTGGCGTGTCGTAAGTGCAAGTGAAACGTAAATTACAATACTGACAGTAATAGGTTAGTTGGAGCATCGAACGGTGTGGTAATACTGTTTATACGTCGTTTTCGATACAATTTATACGCAGCTGTAGATTACAGTGTGGGAAAGATGCGCTAATTCTAACGTAGACAGCTACTACCAGTCAGGTAGCGATTACTTGTCTGCCATGTCGTGGAAGAGCGTATGTAATTAAATCTTCATCGCATGTACAAAGTACAGATACATAATAATATTAGTCAAATCAACTATTTCTGTTCTTTATACAATTCTAATTTGCATAATTCAGGTTTTACAAAATTCTCTGTACCTCTGTGGAGGACGAAGTAGAATTGAAATCAAAGTTTCTATGCCATATTGATCTGCCACGCGTCAAAACTTGTGTTAGTACCGTTGCCAGCACCCACTGCTCGCATAACCCAGCACGCATTATGAAGTGGTCAACATAACTTAATGACAAATGACCTGTGTCGCTCTATCGGTACATCTGTTGCATTAACGGCACATCAGTTGCATAAAACACCCCGGGCTGTTGCACAATCGTGGGCAATTCACTCTCGTTGCTTGTCTCGCCCGCGCCATTGTCGCGCACGCGTTTTACTGAGAACGTTCCCGCGTAAACGAGGCAAAAACCGCGGGAACCACCTCAAAACAATAATGGCCGACATAACGCTCCGAATGTTATCTGCTGTCTACGTACTCGCCGTTTACAACACAGCAAATGTTCTCATTATTTGTTTCGAAGTAGTCAACGGTTTGTTCGTCTACAGTTTTGAGATTTTTGTCACAGGTATTCTTAATAGAAAAGACGAATGCTGTAGATAAGTTCGTAGTTGTGTGAAAAAATAATCATTTATTTACATGATAAACCTATATATTTGTATATTATATAGTTAGTATATAGAAGAGACGTTTGCGATTGACTAAACAATCCAACAATGTTTCCGAAACTATAATTATAGTATGCACTGTTGATAATCTTTGTTTGTAAATTGACCGGAAATTTAGTTGTTCGATCGCTTATTCATTCAACTCGTAACAGTTCATAATAAACACTGACAAGTTACTGGTAAGGAATTTCGTTGCATGATCAGTTATAGCGCAGGTAAACGTGGGAGCAACAATCAAACAAACCGTATCGGGACTAAGAATCTTCATACAAATTTATCGTTGCGATCGCGAAGCTACTGCATGCTTAATGATTATAGAAGACGATAGAAAAACTCACCATTCAGAAATGGTGTACCTGCTTAATTGAAGCACTGTAACAATGACGGCGCATATAGACGATTTAATGTGGTTTTATATATAAATCGTAAAAATGGTAAACGGCAACTATATTTTATACGGCGACAGGCCGGCTTCGGAATCAGAAATTGTAAACGACCACGTGCACACTCGGACGGCGGAACGGAAAACTAAACGCAAAGCGAACAGAACGGCTAACGAGCTACAACGTTCGCTGAACTTGGCGCAGCTGGACAACGACACGGACTCCGTGAAATTTGAGAAAAAGGTGAAGGAGCCCCGGCTGTTGCGTTACGTACCAACCACTGAGGTAGAAGAACACTATGTGACGGAAAAGTTTGAGACGTACGACCTAAAACCGTCCGAGGAACCGCCGAGGCGTTGCACCTTTGCAAAAAAACCCAAGAATCCAGCGGACGGTTCCGTCAATTACGCCTACTCCCGTTCGAGTAGCAGCTGCAGTTCCCCCAATGGCAATTTGCCAACAATATCGGAGCAGTGCGAACAGTACGGCACTTATCGGATCAGAGCTGTGCAAGCGCCGACAGTTGATGGCATTATCAACGGCTACGAGAATAAGCTCGACAAATACTTCACTAAGCCGAGAGAAGTGAAGCCATTCGTTGCTAAGGTAAGATACAATGTGAGTAAATATATTGTGCAATTTGTGTACCTTGTTTAATTTAACACTTTAATGTTAAAACTTAGAAAACGGCATTCGTAGACACATTTTTCTTCTAGCAGTGTGATATATTTCGCTCTCCGTTTTTATTATTCTTTATAAGATTGACTACCTACATATGTAGAGTGGTACCTATGTATATTATAAAACTTTTTATACCCATGCAAACGGTAATATGGTGTCGATATTAATTGAACAGGGCTATAAAAGAAAAACAAGTTCCTTGCAAAAAGATAATTTCAAAAGAGGCGCAGGGCCACCAGGAAGGCACTTTCGTCGACTTAATTTACAGTATCTCGAATTGCCTCGCAAATGCGTCGTAAATACGGTTGTCACAACATATTTTGAATGTTTACTTTTACAGAGATTTTTACGAATTCCCGGCTGTGTTAGGATATTTTTCGTTCCATTTAGCTTCCATATAAAAGGTTTTTTTAAAACATGTATGTAAAAAAATTAAGTTTTCAACAGTGTGAAGAATATTTTAGAAAGCGTTTGCTAATGTTGTAAGAGGTTATGTGATATGTACAATATGATAAGGGACATTTACATTGCGGACGCAAGTGGTCACTGTACATAGACGTACATAATTTAATACAAGTCCCGAACGACACGTGTCATGTAGAGCTGCTTAGTTACAGCTCGTGGTCTTAATGTTCTTCTAGTTATGATAGTGATACATGTTGTAACCTGTTCATATGAGCCAAGGCTTCGTTTAGTTAATGTTTTCCGCGTGGTCTGCACGTGAGCTCTTATTATCGCTCACATGCTTAAAGCGCAAGTATAATGACCACTCTTCATATCAAAATGGAACAAAGTTAGAACTTTTGTCTCCAACATATAATACATTATATTTCTAACCATGTGTCTGACGTGAGACATTTAGTCTAACTTTCATGATTTGATTTTTTGTTTTTGTTTAAAGTAACATATTATATAGCTTTCGAAATTCATTTACACGCCCGTTGTGCAGTGGTTAGTGAAGCTGACTGCTGAATTAGGGTTTATAAACCTATAATAACCTGGACGGGGATGGAACCCCATCCGCGTCCAGGACAGAGATTTGAATAATAAGTGTAAATATATATCCTGTGTCTGGAAAGGTATACACATACATATTTATGTATTGGTTAATATCTGTTTAGAAACTGAAAAACAAGGTGTGCCTAATTTAGGATCAAGTAACACTGTGTAAATTGTTCCATATTATAATTATCGTCTGAATTCATTATATAATACATACTTCGCTATATATATTCATAGAACTGTCATGTTTTGTAAACATACAGTTATTAAATTTAAGGATAATAAAAATTCGACACCTTGCGTCAATATTATCAGTTGCTAAATGACTGGGAATTGCGAAAACATAAGAAACAGTATTCCGTTCGATCAATCAATACTAATATTCTACGTGATATAACAACTCCTTCCGTCTGTCGTAACAAGACGTCGTACTCGCTGAAACTAGAGCAATCCCAAAAGAATCAAATGGTAAAGGATTGAATTAAATTATTTAGGTGTACCAGCAAAAGAAGCGGTGCATAACAAATGGTTTATATTGAATACAGCGAATAATAATTATGAATAGGCAAAAAATGAAATGGCATAAAAGTATCTTCGATATAATTAAGCGCAATGATGAATTGCAAAATTTGGAATATCTCGCTTTATTGACAATAGAGAAGCGACGGCTGGATCGTCGGCGCAGTCTTAGCAACTTTCTCTAGGGTCAAGGGGCATATCAGCATCAGCATCCCGACTCGAGTTTCAATAACATTCAACACCATCGCTTAGATACTCTACAAAATGTGAACAGTTAAACAAAAGTTACGGTCGTTCACGGCGGCTCCCTCCATTTCAATGACATAATAGTCGGATGGGCCTTTTGAAATGCAACAGTTACGTAACTTTATGAAGAAGCTGCTCACGAATGTGTTTCTAATAAATATTGCAAATTATGCGCTTGAAATATTTATATGACTTTTATGGTAATAGAGATCTCGGGATTCCAGGCCGAATATTTTCGAGCTGTAAACGTTAGATAATACGGTGACACCCACGCGTGTACACATTCTCAACCTTTGACTTTGACTTCGGATTGAAGCGAATTAACACAAAAACGGTTACGTAAAGATATTTGTTCGTAGTGTTCTGAATTCATACATGTTGCACAAAATATACTTCGACTTTTATGTTGTTTGACTTTTAAAAGTACATTCATTATATACTCGTAACTTCTATACAGAAATAGACGGAAAGAGAAAAAATAAATAATTGTTTAATTAATTATTGTATTCTGTACTTGGATGTATTTTAACTGCTATACTTGGTTGTGCTGTACCTATTTTTCAGTTTTGAAATACGAAAGCATCTTCTTGTTATGCCTTCAAGATTAATGGGTTCTTTATAAATGCTTTTTGGCACTTCATTAGCAATTATGTTGCGTCTGGCATAATATTGTTGTTGTTTGACTCTTTTAGTGGTCCACTGCTGGACATGGCTTTCTCTGATAGTGAGAGGGATTTAGGCCATAGTCCACCACGCTGGCCAAGTGCGGATTGGTAGACTTCACACACCGCAGAAAATATACACTTTATAACATCTCTTATGTATGCAGGTTCCTTCACGATGTTTTTCTCCACCGTTATAGTGATACTAAATTTTAGTTATAAAACGCACGTAACAAGTCTGAGATGCCAGAATCGCACTAGGCTATCACTGCTACATAATATTGCAGGTACATGATTATTGCAGGGTTCGCATCCAGACAGCCTGTACCGGGTGGCGGCGGGCGGCGGCGGGGAGCGCGGCAAGCTGGTGCGCGCCCTGCGGCTGCTGCGATGGCCCATCGCGCTCTTCACCGTTTGCGTAGCCCTCGCTCTCTTCGTGTACTTCCTAATGCCCAGTGAGTACAATTGAAATAGACACCAATTCTTAATACTATAAGAACCAAACTTCCATCTAAGGATTTCCCGGAGCGTTCAAGAAAGGTGTGACTAGAGCTCTCCTACAAAACCGACAACGCACAGATAACTCCTCTGGTGTTGCACATGTCCATAAGCGACGGTGATCACTCACCTTTAGGTGGACCGACTGCTTGTTTGCTAGGTTAATTGAATAAAAACAAGACCCTTTTGTACAGTCATACAGCTAGATAAAGAAAAACACATTAACATTTTAAACATGCATAATACATATTTAAAAAAATCTAAATACATTTTTTTACATCGTTAAAAAAATATTAATCTATTTTATAACACTCTAAAAAAGGAACCTTGAACGAAAATTGATCGATTAGCGTATTAAATAATTATAACAAAAAATATTTTGTGTAAACAGAGGAAACCTTGAACTATGTACATGTATTTCAACCATACTAACCCGACTGCCATTTAGATTTTTTGTTAAAAATCTACTTACGATGTTGTCCATTCAATTTTAATGCTATATAAACACAGTGTCATGCGGAATTAACGTTTCAAATCCTATCACATGTCCTGTTTAGTACATTTTGGGTTAATAAATATAGGACCGGACGGAGCACTTGATTATGAAAAGGTCCTGTTCCAATTGTTCATCATGCGCTATTGTTAGTAAACAAATAAAAGTATGCATTTTCTGTCGTTCCTCCTTTAAAAATAGGTCCAGCTACTTTGACAAATTTCAGGGCTTTTGCACGGCTGAGTTAAAAATACATTTGTATCCTGTTTGTCTATTGCTAAGTGCCTGAATGCTGAGTCAGAGACTACGAGTTCGATTATTCCCAACCAGGATAGTGATCTAGTTTAGAATATGATCGTGTGAGTTGTCAAAGATATTATTATTTATCCGGAATTCACAGATGTATTTAGGTACAAGTACACTTTGGATTTACACGATACCTCAGTGTCAGCTTCTTTTTTATAAGCAAAAATGATATACCGTTGCCCACGAGCTCAATGTATCTATCTCTTGTATTTTATTAACCGTTAAAGGAGAATATAATTTTGACAAATATTGTAAGGTCAAGCGACATAGCACAAGCAGAGAATACCTAATGCGCGGACAGTTGTCTACGTAACCCTCTTATCGTGTGCTCATCTGCTCGAGGGTACATTACTAAAAGTATCACTTTCTACCACTTTCACTGCTTTTTGTAAGAGGCTAGTTATTAAATTCTCCTTTTACCTTTCATTGAACCGCAATATTGTCTATTACCTAATAACTAACCGACACTTTACTTAACAATCACTAATAAATCACATAACTTTTTCTTCGCCCGATTCTTCATGTTCAACAAGCGCTTTTAGATAATTAAACGATTACATACAATAGTATTGTTAACAATACCGTTACATGTTCATTTAAAACTTTTCTGCTACTAATGTAAGAGCACTAGTTCGAGCACACAATGATTGCATCCAACGTTTCAAACATTGTAGTCTAAAGAAGTAAATTCAAAGCTTTACGGTTTCTTAAAAGCAAGAAATTATGTCCAGGTCTATTGTTATAAGCGTTTCGTGGATATTTTTAGGAATAACAACATATTTAAATCTAGAAAAAAATTAGTCCTATTTGGAGGACGAACCAACACGTGGTCTATTAATAAACAAGTTAGGTACTATTAATTAGAAAAACGTAGTGATTTAATGTTTCAGTAATAAGTTTATCGTTAAATGCTTTGTGCAACATCGCATATGAAGTTACCTTAATGTGTTGTGATGTGAGAATTAAATTGGTTACTCATAACAGTGAACTTCGTACGTACTCGTATATTCAAACAGCGCTCAATAAAGTGCGTGTGATTTACCAGCTTGTATGTTTATACGTGCTAATTGTTACTTAGAATTTCGCGCGCTTCTGTGGAATTCGTAGATTTTATCATCCTAAAAAGTATTGTATGGCCCCCATGATAAATTATCGCTACACCAAATTCCGTCCAAACAGCAATCTTATAAAACAGACGAAGATTCCAAAAGATGTGCAAAATGTTTTAGTGTCGTAATCACGTAGTAATGTTCGTTTACATGTCTGGTACTCATTTTGCTTATGTTCTGTTATGTTCTCTATGTATCTACTTATACATTCCCGTATAGATTTTAATATAGTACTAGGTACTGACCGTCAGGCGCCCGCCACTATGGGTGTAACCAAAAAATTGTTAATCGTTTTCCTTAGTTACAATTTATTTCACATTATCATAGCTCTTACAACTAACATACGAAAGAATTTTAGTTATAAATTATCCGTTTATCCAACCTAAGTACCTAGTTTTCCACAAAACAGTACTTTCGTTTTGAATCGGAAAAAAGTATTTTTGGAACCTTAATTAAACATTGAGGAATATACTCCATGCAGGGTTCCGAATGTCATTCATAGCCAACCAGACAGACAAACAATTTAAAAACAACCAGACATTTGTAATTTTGATATTGCGATGTAATACACATGCTGCCAGGATTACGCATATACTTATTATATATGCTCGTGGGAATTCGGTTAGCAGTACTTGCGTAAAAATAATTTATACTTACGTGAAATATCCGCAATTTATACAATATTAACAGTGCCTTAGTTAATAATGTACAAAAATTTGCATTTAGAGAGCTTTTACAAGTAATTTACGAGTTAAAAATATGGTAATTACGAGAGGAAAAAACTGGTGGATCATAAAATAACTTTCATAATAATTATTATCCTTTCAAGTGCAAAATTGTACTTTGTTACCTTTTCGGGGCTTTTGAACGCTACATAAATATTCATACACTTTCGCATTTCGCACGCAATGGGACCTCACGATCGTGTTGAAGGCTGTACTAAAATTAAAATTATATTATATCATGGTGCGCTTTGACGGCAACTCTCGACCGGATGTACCCATATCTCCTTATGTTGCTTTGAAATTGTCTCTTATTTACGAAGGGTCGGCAAAAACGAAAGTTGACCTCGCGCCCGCTATTGTGAACGGGATTATACAAAAATGAGCTTTATACCATTTACACTTACACATGCGCCCTCTGACACCACTTTCGTCGATTCTCTTTTTTATGCAGCTCCATACGCACTCGTAAACATAATTAGCGTCATCAAATACACTCAGATCAGGTCAGATACAGCTGTTAGTACACAAATGGTATACTTTACGTTATTAATATAATATATGAAAGTAACATTTGTAATGAATTCGTTACGTTACTTTAGGTTACCATAGATACCATAATATTGTCATATTTCGGATCTATATGAATCGTTTTATAAATTAGAAAAATGTATATCTATAAAATTGTCATATTATAACCAAGCAACTTTTGCAATGTATGTGGGTTTCGAGACCTATTTTATATTATAAAACAACTAATGCATTTTAATAATCAATTTAGTGAGTTCCATTTTCGGTCTTTAAATCAATCAATTTCGAGCAAATGTGTCCAGATTATGTTAAATAGAATAAAATAACCAGTATCTGCAATATAAATACGTTATATGTATAATATGTATATGAAGTAGAAAATTATCTAATAGGACCTCAGGACGGTAATAAGCGGGCTATGCAGTTTGCTAAATTGCATTTCATATGCTTCTCTTATGTAACGTTCAACGGCTTTAATCACTTAAAGGCATAGGTAACACTGGGCGTAAGTCACTTATACTCAATCTTTTTTTAAATTTTTAACTTTCAATTGTGATGAAGAATAATACTCCAGGCCTTTAAGTAATGTCCAAGAAAACAGTTAAAAGTGGCAGCCAATAATAATAATAAACATTATTTGAAAACGAACATTACACTTATTTAACATATTTCAAAAATAGAATGCTTAGGTCGCGCAACAACTGAACACAAAAAACTAACAATAAGACTAATTTAACTTAAAAAAACTTGAATATGTTGTGACTTTTGGACCATATCATATGTACTATTTTCCAGATGTGTTTATTTTACAAATTTTGACAATATGAACATCTTTCAAGAGACATCTAACAAAGTTAGATGTTTCTTTTGATTCTAAGTTTTACAGAATGCATTTAAATTTGTTTACCCGTATGTTAGTCGAGAACCACTGGTGCGGGCACGAGTTGCTGTTATGGTGTTCGCGTCAAATTATATCCCGCTTAGTGATTAGATACGTCTTGGGAGTAAATTGTCGACGAAGCAATTAGACGTACGTCGCAACGACTAATGAACGCTCTGTGGCATTTCAATTACGAACAAATCAGGAAAACATAAACGCCTGAAGGTGTTGCCATATCAATCTTGTTTAGTTTCTTATTAATGAGGAGAAATAGATCTCTATTAAGATAACAGCCTCATTTGGCACTGGAATACATGTTAAGATTGTTTATCATAGGTTGTCTGTCTTAAAATATTAATTATGATTGGTATAAGTTCAAATGATTTTTAACCTTAGCAAATACGTATGTAACTACGAGTATATCATTTTGACGAGGAACCGACTTCAGGTCAAACTTATCATCCGTCATTGCGTTTTTCATTACTATAGTAATAATTACTTTTATAACATACAAGTAGCAACGCATCTGTGACCGACCTCTAATTGCAGGGTCCAGGGATACTAACATAGGAATATCAAGTTGACTGATTTTCCTAACAGTCCTATAAATTGAACTAATTCACATAGCGGGCCCATTGCTACAATTCAATAGCTGGTTGCATCCATACGTCGCAGCAACCACTTGTTAGCTACTCTCTACGCATAATGAATAACTATTTTGTAACATGATGTTTATAGCAAAGTTTATAGGCCATCTAAGCTTCTAGACACAGTTACCCAATGACGATAAGGCTGAATCAGCTGCGCTGATTACCATTTATAACAGTTCTTGGGTAACCTTGATAAGGATTAATGGTTGGTGCAGACATCGGTTTCATATTGTGCTACTGACTTTTGATCTCTGCTTTCACTGTACCTCTTCAGTCTCAACAGTGTCTTGTTCAACAGTTACGTAATACAAAACACAATGTTCTAAATTCAATGTCAGAGTTCGTATGCATAATTAAAATGAGCCCACTTTTTGTGTCAAGAATATGTAATATTGCACGTCTGTGATTTTATGGTAACGACGTAGTATGACAGTTCAATCTTGCAGTTACGGTGGAGGAGAAACTCTGTCCTAATACTAAAAGCATTAGGTGTAGTACGAGTTGTCAAGTTAATTTAGTCTTGTGGCTTAATCCAAATGTATTGACTACACCTAAGATTATAACTACATATATAGCCTGTATAACGATATATAAAAACTAGAGTTATAAACAAGCATGTAAAGTTTTTATATCGAACATAAATTCACAGAAAATATGGAGGCAGATGTAAACGCGGTGAACGCTACATCCTGGGAAGAGGACTTCACGAGCGCGCCCTCGTATAGCGGTTTCGAGAAGCCTGGCCGCAAGCCGCCGGACGCGAGGACACAGGCAACCGTCCAAACAAACACACGAAAGCACATACCTGGTATTTATGTTCACCTCGACTAAAGGTCCTATACATCTAACATACATAGAAAAATATTTACTATCGGGAATGTCGTAAGAACTGCTTATTAGTTCTTTTTATAATGCAGTGTATCTGAGAAATATTGGAAGCAAAACTGCAAAGGTCATTCTTATGTATAAATTGAAATACGTACCTGAAATATTCTAGTTCTATTATGTGGGAAAGCAATAAATAAAATGGGGACACGCAATGAACTGTGACTCAATTTAAATCTTAAGTAAAACTTTCGAGAGACAGACACAATCAATAATCGTAGGTATTGTTCTTTGGAATTGTTCGTTGTCCTCATTGGTTTTGTGTCGTAATTGTGTTTCAGTTTTAAATTTGAAAATCATGCAACTTGTAATTGTGTTTTTTGGTATTAGTTATTATCTGTTCGGTAAAAAATCGTTATATAAGCTTTTATAACAAAGGCAAGTGTGTCGTAGATGTTATACAAGCATTTATAACATAAGAAAATGTGTACTTGGTGTTGCGTTGATACAATATTGGAAGTTAGCGTAGCATACATAATGTACTGTTTTCTGGTTTGTCAAATACTCAGCTAACATACGTAGCCACACCTTTGACCTGTCTCCCTTAGTTAGCACCTTTCTTTTTGCACTTAGCATTATCATTTGTGCAAAATGTGTGGCTGCACTGACACTGTTATGGGTTAGTGATGATTACTACGTTAAAAATATTTATACAACGCAGGTACGAAAACATCAGAGATCGATTTCTACGCTGCTGACGATAACAACAGCAATGATTTGACGTCTGTAGTTGACACGATGACTGAGAGCAGTACGAAGAGAATATTACCTGTCCCACCAGTATTTCCTACACATATTGCGCCAGAGGTGCAGTATGGTAATGAAAAAGCTGACTCTGAGAGATTACGTTCGGCTAAACTGCTGGAAGACACCAATACTGTACCGAATGATT
Organism: Myscelus amystis hages; assembly: GCA_018244895.1. Classification (NCBI taxonomy): domain Eukaryota; kingdom Metazoa; phylum Arthropoda; class Insecta; order Lepidoptera; family Hesperiidae; genus Myscelus; species Myscelus amystis. The sequence goes on along the minus strand of DWQT01000015.1, from coordinate 7,845 downwards.
CTACGCTTAAACCTCATATTACTCAAAAACCCGAAAAACCACTGGCTATCTATTTCAAGGATGGTAACGGAGTTACTACAACCAGTACAGAAGCTACCATGAGAGTGGAAACTATTACAAGCGCAGAATCTAACAATGAATTTACTACTGCGCGTGAACGACTTTTAGCGAAGGGTAATCATGAGCCTCAATCAAAAATAAGTGTACCTGTTATTGAAGATTCTTCCATCAGTTTGGTTAACAACAAGGAAGCCACTTTTAACGGACCTATTGTAGTAGAACCGGAACTTCCACTAGAGCTCCAAGAATTCTACAGCCGCCCCATAGTGAATACAGACGTCAAATTTACTTCAGGTCATTCTAAACTTTTTGGTATATCTATTGAAGACGCCGAAAAAATGAAGTCAACTACTCAAAGTTCGATTTACAATACTAGAGTATCGCCTACGCTGCCAACGTGGCGTGATCGTGATGATTCAACCACCAAAAATTACCCTTTAAATATCAATTCAGACGGTATGTTCTTAGGTTTTGTAATGGTGGGTGCATGAGGGCTATTAACATCCATTAGGAAAGGTATGATACATATTTGGTTATAATTATATTAAACAAGGGCTGACCCGGCAATCGTTGCTTTGCTATATAAATTATAATTAACAACCCCGCAACCCCCTTATAGCTGGTATTTCGTAAAATCCGTTCTTAGCTGACCTCTACTCGCCGAAAGGAATATTCCTACCAAATTTCAAGTCTCTAGGTCTTCTGGTTCCAGAGATATCGTGATGAGCCAATACATCGCTATAAATCTCCTATATATAGGTATATATTGATAACAACCTATGCATGAGCATTTATCGATGAATGATGATCATGAACCAGTTGTAGGTAGTTGATTAAATATAAAATAACACTCTACTAAAAAAGAAAAAGCGTTTTGCATAACATTTAGTTAGATTATATATGTGTAATCTTAGCTTGTGGAAATTAACAGACTTGGCGTAGTTTGCTGTTTTACTTTCGAGCTTTTTCAACTATTTTTTTCACAAGTATATAATGAATTTTATCGTTTTTAGTAGCCCAATGTCGCTCGACTCGTTTGCCGGTATGCCGCGGAGTCCTCCCGTACGACCTGGCCGGAGCGCCGGCGAAGTTCGCTGGAGTAGAAGTCACATCCCTGCTCTCTCAGATAGAATACCTCGTTGCTACCAACTGCAGCGACCGTGTAAAGCATTTCGCTTGCGCCCTCCTTGAACCGGAATGTAGTCCACCCCCATACTCATCCAAGATGCCTTGCTATAATCTTTGTAAAGGTAATTAAGATTTCGTATAATCAGTGTAATCGTATACAATATCATATATCATATCATCATCATCATCATCATCATCATCATATCATATCATATGCATACACGCAGATGTTAGATTTTATGAAATTTGAATTATCAATCAAATGGCATACTTAGGTTTATTCTGATATACTCGTATGTTTTTCTTCTAAATAGTTTTAATAAGTTCGATTTTCAAACTTCATATTTTGTTTACAACAATATATGTAAAGCAAGAGAAAGGCTTTACTACGTAGAGATGGTCATAATAATGTTCATAAGCCTGCAAGAACTTCGTACTTCATTTCAGCAATTGTAGATAACTGCGAAGGGTTCATGCCTCAGGAGTTGTCAGCAGTGTTCAACTGCAACCAGTACTCCAGTAGCCATTGCGTCACCGCCCGAAGTCCGTGTTACGAACGCGAACTCACCTGCGGAGACGGTACCTGTGTGCCCCGGGACTGGATCTGCGACGGAACTAAAGATTGTCCCGGTGGCGAGGACGAGGCCTTGTGCGCTGTTTGCGAACAAAATGAGTTTAGGTGAGTTAATCCTTATTTGTTGCTTTTTAGTAACCACTCAAAACCCTGTAGCAACTTTGTCAGATATGACTAAATATGGTTGACCTTCACACAGGCGTTGGCAGGATTATCATCCTTATGCCTATGCTTTGAGAAATACACGGAAATGTACGGCTAATTACTAAAAATGATTAGTGTTTGGACTAGCGAATCATTGAAGGTGTCGTAAATTTCTATAAATGGGTTCAATTTGTTAATCTTATTTGCTACTAGGAGATGATTTGCCGTTTTAGGTGCATCATCAAGATTAAAATCGTTACGTTCACTTCTCGAATTCGCTGTTTCGAAATCCATTTTGAACTTATTAGGCTTCAAACAGAATTGATTCAACGTATAACTTTTACCTTTTCAAGTTTCTGCAACGGTATTTAGTAGCTCGCAATTTGCAATGCACGGTTAGTCATGAAGACTTGGCCACTTAAGATATGACTACTCGCTATCTATAATCTAAATTGACTTGAATGTCCCTAAGCTTGAAGACACCCAATACAAATTAGATGCACTTAGTCTCTTATAATATCAAATTTATTGTTCACCATCTGTTACGTACTACTCTATAAGTATTCTATATTTCAAGCCCGATACTAGGTTCTATTATAACTGAGTGACAAGTAACTTGTAATCAGACATACAATAAATCTGATGAAATTAATGCAATCCATTGTTTTGGTGTCTATATCTGAATGTTGTACTGTGAATGTCATTGGTTTATGTATAATGTACCGACCATATTTTCTTTAATAATTCACGGACGGTTTTTTTCATAATTACAGCTACTACATAGAAATATGTTTTTCTGTACCTTTTCTGTTCTTGTTGTATTCTTAATTCATTTTGTAAAATGATTTGCAACAAATATAAAAACTGGGGGTCCCTTTTATTGAAATTCCATTTTAGGTTTTGTATTAATATCCAATCTCCAGAATAATTACAGATATTGTTAATTATTTCTTAATTGTTATTTACTTCAGATGTCACTCGGGCATTTGCATTTTCAAGCAGTGGATATGTGACGGCTATACCGACTGTTCGTCCGGGGAAGACGAAGCTACAGAGCTATGCAGTTCCAAAACACGCTTAAAGAAAATCTCTGAAAACGAAGCAGATGAAGGAGAGCTTGGAGAGGAATCAGCAGGCTCAGCTCCGGCGCCATCCATTCGTCGACCCAATAGAGTGCATCTGCCTGGGGATAGAAATGGAAATTTACATAGAATTGGTATGAACGATAAGTCATTTTATACAAATATACAATGCATTGTAATATATTGTACGACTCCAAGGTTATATTACTCAAAGTACGTTAAAGCATTTATATAATTTTGTTACAGGAGAAAATGACAGCAGCAAAGAGTTACTTGAAACGAGCGACAGTAACAATGCATTCAAAAGAAACTTTACGCGTCGGCCATCGCCTTCCCGGTTGAGTCCTTACTCGCATCCCATGCTGCACGAACCCAAACACGAATCCATGGCAAACCCTGTAACTACAAGGAAATTCCTGATAGACAATAATAAAAAAACTAAACAGGACCAAAAAGCAGAAAACGCTAGGGAAAGTACAAAAGAAAATCAAGATTCCGTTGAAGATATCACCATTGGTGATATAGGTTTATTCGAGGACATAGAGAAGGAGAAGAAAGAGGAAACGCAGAAAAGACCAAAGTTATTGCCGAAATCAAAGATGATAACAACACCGAGCTCGCCCACTACGACGCCGCCGCCCACGCGGCTCGACAAAACCATGAACAAGCTGGAGAAGGTTATAGACGGCGCCGCTATGATGAGAGTAAGATGAAATGTTATAAATACTGATTGTTATCAAACCTTATTTTCATTCGTCTGACCTCTTCCTAACATTATTTAGCTTTATTATTTTAAAATGTTTCGTCATAGAAAATATTTGCTTAGTTGCTTTCTTTAATCTTTACGGTAAGTGGGGCCAACGCAAATATAACATACAATACATAAGACATTTTGAAATACTAGTACTTACGCGTAAATTCTGAGATAACATGAAAAGAAAATTAAAATTACAATGCTTACCTCGCTTTACAGCAAGCATCGCTAGCGAATCAGGCAGATACGACCGACCAGTCAGCAGAAGCTAACAGCACGATGGGCGACAAGGGAGATTATCCGCCAAACGGAGGGTCGATCAGCGCCCACGCGTCGCCATGCCCCGCCGGGGAGCTGCGGTGTGTGGATGGCAGGTGCATCACACTAGCGCAGCTGTGCGATGGAACCATTGACTGCTCGGACCACGCTGATGAGGACAACTGTTACACGTGACCTACAAACACTCAAGCAGTTATTAGTTATAAGCAATACACATAGTTATAGGTAAACTAGATCATATGTTACTGTAAGTAAAAATGCATGAGATTTCGAGCCAGATGTGTTATCTGGCCTAAGATTTTGATTCGGATTTTTATGTTAAAGATTAAAACCCTGTAAGGATTACTCAGAATATTTTTAAGTCATGTACGAAACATAATTGTCACATGTTTCACTAATATCAAAATCGAAGTCAATTTGTAGACATTAATTAGATAGTTTACGAAACAATGGAACTTGTTGGGTTTACAACTTTGAACTTGATTTAACTGAGATCGCGGCAAATATAAGAAGTTTTATCAAAGTAAGCATTTCGAAAAATGTTCAAATAAGTATCAGTTTGTTTCAAAACATCAGCTATATGTGTGTAACGTCAGACAAGTGTAACTTACTTATTTTAGGTAACATAACTTAATATTAGGAGATTATGTTTGCTACTTATTCGTATAGTAATTAGTATTGTTAGAAGATTTTATTAATATCCTTTTGTTTAAAATCTATTGCATATAATTATTATTTTTGCCTATTCAAATCACAAATGCGTTCTATTTTTATCTGATATTATATTTAACTCTAGGCTTAGGATCTTTCTTTTTCATTTGGTGCTAAAGATAAGTAATAACTTGCATCTATTTCTATAAGATTCAATTAATCATTTATCAACGTTATTTCTTTTATTTTGTGTGCTCATTCTATGACATTAAGTCGCACTTATAGTATAGTTTTACACATTAGTTAGACACAATTTAAGGTATTAAGTTAAGCTTGAGATAGTATAAGCTGTGATATTAAAATGCATGGTTTTCATACATTGGGTAGAATGTAATGTTTCTTTAATACTCCACGTAGATCTTTAAGTTCGGTAAAATCTTAAATTCTTATACTATCGATACTTGTTTTCAATTTTGAAATGAAAAAAGACATTTTTGATCTAAATTATTCCGTCAATTCTAGAAGATTAAGTTGTAAATAGTGTTAGATGTAGATAATTTATAATATTTATATGTACACGATGACAAACACAAAAAACCTGCTATAATCTTAAACTACTAGCGCTAGTTACGTAAGGTAATAATGATTCTAAACAAATTATTCTTAATATTAAATACACACCCTTTTAGGCTATACATGTAACTCAATTTAATGCTTAATATAAATATGTTTTATGTATATTTTACTCGTTATTATATTCAACGCTTTTTTTAATATTATTGCAATTTTGTCAACATATTGTACGTAAACGTATATATCGACTTTGTCCTTACATATCTTTTAACAGATAATATAAGTACTTATAGGTACTTTTGTCCAAAGTAACGTCATAATAAATCTTATTTAGGTTCAAAAGTGAGATCACGATTTAAAGTGACTAGGCAAACTATGTAACTATGTTTTAAATGAAACATGTAGATGTAGCGACTTGTCACACCTCGAAAAAAGCTGTAGATATTCTTCCGTAAGCTTGTATATAACTTGTGAATAGTACCTATCTAAATTAAAATAAATGAAGAATTACCAATAAAATTGTAAAGATAATTTTAAAAATGTAATGGAAATGAACTATTTCTAGCTGCAACAATGTGTTATATAATAATGTCGATATCACGCTGCCAAGGTCATTTCACGATTTTTTAGAGCTAATTCTTCTCGTCAAGCAGGGTTGTGAGACGTGCGATAAGAAATTTCATTTGAAAGAAAATGTAATCATAAAAGCTTTCAAAGATTTTTTTGCCTATAACGCCAATAATTGTATAATCATTTGATAAATTTATATAAACGTTCGATAGAATTGTCATAAGGTATAATTTCGCTATCTCTGAACCAAAAAAACTCTATTTTAGCATCGAAAGAATCGTTTGTATTAATCAGTCTCCCACTAAATGTCGTCGTAATGGCTGTCCTAATTAAATTACACGCTAGCGGTGTTTCAAGTCGCTTTAGCAGTAATCATTTCGATGTATGTTCATTGTGTCTAAGGATTATTACGATACGAAAACAAACATTTATTTTTATTTTATAAGCTAACATTTACTGTTTATGTTTAGGTTTTTTTAAGATTATACGTTGTGTAATTTTGGTACGATAATAAATGTAATGCCATGTTTTATATTATTTCATTAATTTGTTCTCATTTCTCTGGCTCCTCTTATTTAAAATCCTAACATCAGCTCAACTTTAGAGATAGCACCCAATTTTTAACTTACTGATAGATATGAAAATATAAAAATGCTTTTAAATAATAATGCAATCAATTCTATAATGAATTAGTACAGAAGTAGGAAAAAAACAATTAATTCACTGACCCAGACTCCATTTCGTCGGTTCGAGTACCAGCAAATATCCTGAATTTTTAATATACAAGGACATTTACACGTGTTAGGGCTCCTACTGTGATATTCAGAGCAAAAGCGCGCCCATGGGTGTTGGCCCGCTTAGCGCAACAGCATTATTTAGAAAATAAGGGCTACTGTACAGAGATATGATATCTATCACAACGAAATACACCCCTATTATGTTGTTTTATTTTACCATATTTTACTTTTGTAATAATTAGTTATCTAAATTATCAAGTTCTATACACAAAGAACCTATCTCTATGACACCAACAAAAACCAGCTTCCCTTGAAGTCTCGTATCTTTTTGACTACTTTTGTCTCGTTGATTTTTGTTCTAAATAAAAACCTAAAAGCTCATATAACACGGTAAAACCAATCTTATTGAGCATGTCTCTTCTTATTGAGTATTTAATAATTATAATGGTGATCCGACATGCGACTCATATTTCTTGTTCACCTAAGTATATCGTTTAGCTAGCCGCTAGCGGCTATTAGGGTAAATATTTTTTTGATAATGATTAACAAGTTAATAGTATCTACCTACTCAGATGAAAAGTTCATAAAATAACTTTCCATCATTAAATAAGCATTCTATAAAAATACTAACACATTCTTCAGGAAAATATAAATGTTTCCTACATAATGCGATAAGGAGTTTTGGGTCCTATTTTTTTATTCCTTCACTGCAATATTCAATGTGGTTAGAATATTCTAAGAACACCAGATTACTAACACACATGTACTAGCTAATGAGACGATACGCAAGAGTAATATCATATCGTTTAGACGGGTTACGGTTTCTTTTATTCGTTGTTTACAAACACTGAAACTCATTTTGAATGAATATAAGGTCATTAAAGTCTACAAGCGTAAAGATTGCCGGCGTCGTACACAGGCAGTTAGGCAACTTGGCTGTGGCGAGTATTGCCTCATTGTTCACGGACAAATTTTTATATAAGTCTTTTATACAGTACAGACCACTTAAATCAGTTTTGAGCATTTTCTACGTAAAAATTTCGATTCAACTCAGTTTCGTAGATTCCAGCTGTTCATGATCCAAGAGATTCTAGGGTTTAATTTAAAAATCTCACTGGAATTTTGAATTTATTTATACATTTAGTATAAATATAGATCAAACATTATATTCAATAAACTGGATGTGTTGTTAAGTTGTATTTTATTTTAGCATTGCATAACTTAAGGCCGGTTCAGACTACGACACTATACACCGTACACTCAGTGTATACATCGAATGTCTCTGTGTGAACA
>DWQT01000014.1:0-43759 GCA_018244895.1 Myscelus amystis hages | reverse complement strand
TTCTGGCTGAGCCACTATGGCACGCCACAAAAGCCCGGGTGAAGCTGTAGAGGCCACTAAGGTAAACAGCAAAACGTAAATTAGGAAAAAAAAAAAAAAAAAAAATATATAATACAATAAAGAGAACAAACTGAATAAAACACAAAGGCGAGCATTCTGCATTTGATTCTTCAAATCTGTACTGCCCGTGGATACAATGGGCTAAAAATAATTAAAAACGGTACTAGCGGCGATGTGGCTCACTACTCATAATAACCTCGAAAAGCGAGCTTCGGAGAGCCACTTCGCTACAATGAATAAGAGTGGAATATCAGGTCCAGAGTGTCTTTGATAGCCTGCATGACGACTTTTCCAAAATCCTTCACCAATCCCTATGTGAAATAGACATGACTGAATAACCTTCTTAATACCTAAGAGTATGTATATTCTACCTAGGAGTATGTGTTTAGTTATTTACTGTGTTCATAAAAGTGTACAATCGTTTAGCCGATTTTCAATTGTAAGCACAACATCGCGTCACCAGTTTCTACGGCAAAGCAACAGTATTTACATAGAGTTTCGTTGTGTTGTAGTTAGGAGAAAGCTCTGAAGTCTAAGTTAATACTTCCGTGTTCATTGACGTTCGATATTGATTTCCGTTTTAATATTATATAATTTAAAAATGTAACCTGCGGATAGTCAGAGCCTAATATGTCTGTTGAATTTAATATCCAAAATGTTGTCGTGTTATTAAATCAGTCAAGTATTTATAATAAATCCTGATTTGCTGGTACTTATTTATTTTATTTATTTATTTCCTCTACTCTAGTGTACATTTAACTGACTCTACAATTGTTACTAGAGCAGCGTGGTAGAGTATGATCCATACGTTCCGCATGTGCTATAGAGCCGTGCGCAGAAGTGAGGCCTACGTTTTTATCATGATTACCTTATATACAGCGTACCCCACAAGTACCTATATATAATTTTGTTCAAAAGCTTATATAATCGCAGTAGGAGATAAGGTATGACCTCTTCACGACGGTACAGTTAGCCGCGAGCACCGTCCACGGAAGCCCGCAAGTACAGGCCACGCCGCGACGTCACGGAGCCACACGCGTCTTAATTTAATTGTTATCGCCCACGACTATCTGCCATAATTGTTCACATTAATCTCGGACAAACGCGTCGTGCCTCTTTCCTTGAATGTACTTCGATCAAATATCTTATATGACATATCTGACAAGCTTAGAAAGTGACCGACTTGGTAGCTCTTTGTTGCGTGTTTTATAAAGTGTCATGAATTTCTATTAATACATCAATGTATTACCTACTGAATTTAATTATGAAGAACGAATGTTATCATTGAAACATTTCAATTTTTAAGCCGTTTATGTTTCACACGGACATCAACTCTAACTGAAAGATGAACCCAACTTAAAAAATCTGAAAAATAAGCAGAAAATAAAAAACACAATCGAATGAGTTTCCACCATTTTTGCGAGGAACAAATTACGGTTGTTGTTATCATATAAACGAATAATTTATACTTATAACGAATAACAAAAGAACCTTCGACGATATAACATAATTTATATTATTTTTATTTACACGATTAACTGCAGCAGACTGACTTCGCACACACAAAGCAACTTTTTTTTTATTGTACCATACATTCGATTTAGCCACGCAGCAATTTCGAATGATGGGCAATATAAAAATGTTATGATTGACCACTACTATTATACCTAAAACGCCTATTCGCTTTTATCTAAACAGCGAAGTGAGCGATCTACATATGTACATATATAATATTCAAGGTTGTGTTTAACTCTGCGCAACATCGAAGCATCTCGCGTGGTTTTCGAGCACTCCCGGGCCGCGATTTGTAGCATCCACTTAACGTGTCTGCTTGTGTATGATAAAAAGCTCTATTTCATTGTACACACCTCGCAGTCGTGAGCGAGTAGCGTAAAGCAGGCACATATTTGTGCATCTGAACACGACATCAATCATTCTAATGAGCCGCGGCCAGTAGGCGCGGGAGTACAGCCGCCGGCGCGCGGCCGTCGCGTGAGTAACGTAGTCACGCCGTGATGATCTGTCGATGGATGGACGTTGGAGTTAATCAGATATTCACCCTTGTTTGAGTGGTCCACTGCTGGACCGGGTCTCTCATAGGAGAGGGATTTAGACAATAGTCCACCGCGTCGGCCAAATGCGTGTTGATAGACTTCACACACCTCAAATTCAAATTGTCTTATTCATTATAAGGTACATACATACACTTAATTAAAGACATTTTTCAGTCATCATACTTCGGCTTTGGGCTCAGAAAGATACATTTTATAATATCTCTAAGGTGTGCAGGTTTCCTCAAGATGTTTCCCTTCACCGCTATAGCAAGTGATATTTAAATTTTAGTTATAAAACGCCTCAATAAGTTAGAGGTGCGTGCAAGGATCGAATCCAGACCCCCGGAGTGAGAGGCTGAATTCAAACTACGAGGCTATCACTGCTAGGTAATCAGATGTATTAAACGCTAAATATTTGGGTGTCGGTAATACGAACTGGGTTTTTGACGCGTGTTTAATTAAACCCCTTCATCACTTTCGTGCTAAACATGTCTACAAATATGTTTCTTAGTAAAAATTATTCAAGCTTTTTATATACCTAGGTTTTATTACTAAGGTACCTACTCTGCTTTAAATTATATTATACGATACTTGAGATTAAAGTAAGTTTAACAACGCCCACAAACAACGTCATGAATACAACATTATACTAACAAAACATGTTTAATTCGACGCCAGTTTGATATTTATCGATATCGATTAAAAAGAGACTAGCGTAGGCCCTATTCAACACAGCAGTGATATTCAACTAACAAGTTTAGCAATGGAGGAAAGAAAGCTGCTTGGAGCGTCCGGCGCTATTCACAAATTGGCACGAGCTAGGCACGCGTTGCTTTAACATTCCAGAACAACTTTATAGCCTCTCATCAACAACGAAGTATGAGCTTTAAGATCTTTAACATAAAACTGTTATTGGGTTGCAGCTCAATCAAGATATAGGCTGAAGGCCACGCGATGGTGAGTTACAGAGATTGAATGGTGCAGTGCAATGATACCACTGAGCCATTAGCGAGAGCAAAAAGGACTGAATTCTTGGGATTGTGGTCGCAGAGCATCTTTTTTTAACCTGTACAGTTATGGACATATCGTTGGAAAGAGATAGGAATCCGCGTTCTATGTATGCAAATGTTATTGAATATTGATGACTATTACAGCTTAACGTAAAAACTGTACCAACGAGAAGTATGTGGAAAGTATCTAGATATAAAAAAGGTATGCACAAAGAGTTTCCGTTGTGGTAAGGAGTTAATTACATGTTGTAGCATATATACCTTCATTGCTGCGGAAGGGTGCCATCATAGTATGTAACACATAGGGTAATGTATGCAAGAGCGCAAGGAAGGTACTGGACGCATTTATAGTTGATGCCAGTGCCTCTTCTAAGATACGCTGGACAACCTTTAGACGGGTTTTCGTGGGTAAAAACCAAACATAACTGAAACTCCCCCCAAGATTTCACGGGTATCTTTCAAGACTTTCCCTCTCGGTAACAAATAAAACGGGACACACCTTGGCTTGGGGTTGCGTATTACTGATACATATTCTAACATTGTAATACCCGAGAATGTTGACTGTGTAAAATGGATTTTAGTATCTCGCCTATATTTCATTAGAAGTGAGAAAACTAGATCGAGATTAAGTGTTGGCTAGTAATATTTTTCCTTCGACGTTCCTGTATTAGATAACATTTCGACTTTATATTCGCATATCTTCAGTTTAAGTGGTTCAGCGATGACATAAATATGTAATGTAATGCAATACACTCCATGTATTTGCTCCTACATACCTACCTAGCTCGAAACGTTCAATAAATTTAGTTAATCTAATTCATTTAATATAATTAAATTTAGTTATTGTAATGTATTTATAAGGCTCATAAACTCGGACATACACAATTATACATGAGTAATTATATTGCAGTCTACTTGTATCTTAAATATTTAATTGACATTATTATTTATCTTAAGAATTTAGAAATAAATGCAAGTGTCTGCAGACAATACTGAAACTCGTCTCCCACTTCTAATGTATTTTTACCTTTCAAATAGGTTAACTTTTGACTACACTCTAACTTAATGAAAAGGGAAGATGTGGCCTACGACGTAGAACGCTTTCCTTGTTGCATATTCACTCTAAAAAAACCTATGTTATAATGTTCCGGGAACAAAAGGGAACAAATCTACATATTTTTTAGTCCTGCTGTTTTTTTTCCATTGATAAAAAATCAAACAAACATTCATACCATCAAACGTGTAACTGACATTATAACTACGTACTTCACACTCGTCTAATTCAACATTCAATTAAGAGTAATCGCCTTATCAGCGGACCCCTCGGGCCGACACAAAGTGACGTCATCGAAACGGTAAGCGACGTACATTTTTCAAAAGCAATTAGAGAACACTTTAGTAACAAGCCACTACTATTTAAAGCGAGCAATAAAGCTTAAACATAACATGTGACATAATATGTATGTTTATAGATTTTTCTGGTAACGTAACAGGGATCTAAATGATATGCTATACATATTTTGAGAATGTATGTCTTGGGATGGAATATGTACCTATACAAAACACACATGATTTATATAAATGATTAAAGAACTACATTGGCACTCGGTGCTTCCTGCCTACCCCGTTAGGGATCTGGCGTGATGGTTATGTATGTATTATTAATAATAAACGGCTTCAGTACTTTTTATTACCAGTGCTAAAGCTTAGCTGCGCTTGATATAATTTCGTAATATTATTTCTAAAACTACGTGAATTAATATTAATTGGAGCTCATTTATTATGTCTGCGCTTCCTCATAAACTACCTTTAATTCGTAGGTAATGAGTAGACGCGATCTGGTGAACCAGAACATCTGACACCTGTTACCCTGTAGGTTACCCTGCAACATCTTTTACTAGACAATACTTTTTTGGACAATATATGAAAACCTGTCTCTATATTTCCCGATAGGTAGGTATAACAGAAAGAAATAGGAAACGTAGGCAAACATGCGGAATTCCAAACTCACTTACCACTAAATGAACTGGAAGTCGAAAGCAAGCCTTAACGCAGCTATAAAAGAAAACATCAGACATTTAGAGGTTTAAAGGCCTTTTTACAAATCAAATTCAACACGTTAACTACGATGTGAAATTTGTTTTTCCAGCCGTAACTCTAGCAGTAACCGAAGCCTTAAACGATTGCAAATGTTCAATATATGTTACATAGTAAGTATATAAAGCAGTGATATATGCTGTAACATGACCGGAGATAAGCGAAAATACGTATGACAACAATTTAAAACCAGTATAGGGTAAATAATTTGTATTGAGAAGAAATGTTCATAATTGGTACTAAGTAGATGCTACAGACAAACTTTAGCAAATGTAATTACATGAAACGATCGTTCTATCCGTGATGACAGAGTAAAGGCCGCTCCACAAGATAAATGACACGAATATGCATAAACAGAACCTCCTAGGTGTAATTTGCGTGTAATTTTATGCATAAACAACAATTAAAACCCGCTGTGCTGTGTAAACATATCAATAAAGCCTCAAATATGACGCTGTCTATTGTATTCAATTGGGGTTATTACATTATAATTGTTTACAGATTGTGTTAGCGACTCTTAATTAATTCATAATCCACGGGATTAAGCTTCGACTAGTTACGTCCGTTTTGAGTTTATTAATTGATTTTCTAGATATAATGTAATTTTAGAAAACGAAACATCAGTTTTATACGCTTGTTTTGTAAACATAAAGGCTTTAACGCGAAACTGTAAAAAAACTCAATATGTTTTTAGTTGTAATGTATACCGACTTGGGGCTTCAAAACCTCGCCAGATTACAAGATCCATAGAAGTAAAACATTCCAGACTATCTCCTGCGATAAAGGCCGCCGTTAGATAATTATACGGACTTGTTTAGCAATTATTAAATTATCCATGCGTCGTTATTTTAATTAGCTCGTGATTCCAAAGATTAGCTCGTGTAAGCCCTCGTGAAAGTTAATACCTCCTTCTTAATAAGAATCGACTTCTGTTTTTGAATTATTGCCTTTACCACGCTACGGTCTGCTAGGAACTTGGTAGGCGTAACGAAATGTACCAATTATAGCTTCTATACCTAAGTTTCGATTAGGCCAGAAATTAAGGTTATTCGCAACTGACCCGCTTACTTAATTCTACACACAGTTCTAAATCATTACTACTGTTTACAGTGTCAATTCAGACATTTTAAAATAAACCTTTAAACCTCTTTATACAGTTTTAGAGTTGTGAAAGCTTTTAATTAAACACATGATGACAAAGATAAATAATTTGCTTCAACTGAACAACCGTTCTCTCAACAAAATGTTACTTTCCGCACCAGTAGAAGGAACGTTCTGATACAGTAACCGAAATCACGACCGCTATGTAAATTTATAATGGATGGCTCATCACGTACTATCGCAGACATTATTACCGTGCCCCCGCCATGCGGCAATTACCTCTCATCAATCTTCTCTTAAACGTTACAAGCAAAAGCTCTCAGATTCTCTGAACGCTAGCCCAATAAATTCCACATTACAATCAAGAAGCAACTTACCTTCACTGCTTAAGCATACGTCGCTTTCATTGATCAATGGTTTAGTTTTTGCTGCAACTTTACCTGCTACATTAAATTAGTAACAAAGGTAACGTTATGTATTTTGAATGCATAACGTTACCTTTGTCTATAATTGTATATGTAGCAAAATATTTGTGTACCTACTGTATTAATTTTATTTAGGTTGTATTTTATGCTTGATTCATTATTAGATGTTTATATTTTCGTATTGTTTGTGTTCGTACGGTAGCTTTTAGAAATGAAAAACGAATTTTATCTCGTCATTTTATCGTATCTTATTTGTGAAGACATTTTTAATATAATAAATGCATGCTCACTTATATACCTGGTATACATGTATGATTTTATTTATTAATAAATGAAGCCTCGATCGAATAATTGTTTAGGCGTATAGCTGTATCATAGAGAAAAATCTCTGTTCCGAGATAAATATCAAGATATCAAAATCAGGCGCTAGGCTGATAAAAGCTTATAAGAATGATAAGAAATACAGAAAATTCTTCTTTAACTAAAAAAAAAACAAAAGTGCGTCCATTAGGCGGTGTTTTAAAAGAAAATAACAGGACGTGATAGTTTTTGTGTGTGCTGCGAGCTGATTGGTGTCTCACGTTACGTGTCACCAGGCCTTCCGTGCCGGGGATCGCTCGGGAACGACTCGAGAATCACCTTAATGATGTCAAAAGGCAACATAATGTGTTGTCCTTAAACGGAGATAGCAGTTCGTTACTGTCGGCTCGTTCTGCGTGACATCTCACTGCCTCCACCGAGATGGATGGATTAAACCTTACAGCACCACTTTCATGACGAAGAAAAAAATGCATTGGATACTAACATACAAGCCCAAAGTGTAAACCTATTGAAACGAATTTGAAGAATATGAAGATAAACCAAAATAAGTATGCTACAACTGCTATATGAAAGTGATCCAATGTTTATTTACCAATGGTATTACAATCAAACGGTTTTATCATTATTACACCTGTATTTTAAGATTATCAATAACTCGTTGTATCCGAGAAGGAACAGAACAGCATATAACATGCAGTGTCCTCTCGTGGCCATCTTTGTAATAAAAGAAACACTTTTTTTATTCATCTCGATTGCCGCGCTGCGAGCGAGCGGGCCGACCTCGCGGCAACCTCCGGTCGCGCCGCGCACCAAATTAATTTGTCCGTATTTAGAGACAGTCGATTGAAAACGTGTTGGGGCATTTCAGAGACGTTTTGACGTGACCACCGCCACGAGATAATGCGACGGTAGACGAACTAATGTTTGTATTGATTAATAAAGTCCCACTTTCTAGTATCGACAGTCGGACGAGTCCGTTGTCACTACACGCAAAGTAAAATATTGTCTAACAAATACATGGAACAACATTTTCACATTGTTTCAAATGATCTATTAAAAATGACCTCTCCAAACAAATTAGATGTTGGCTCTAGTGGTACATTAAAAGCCCGACATTGTTATAACCAGGTGTTCACGATCAAACATCACGATATTCCCATTTCTTCTACACATAAAAAGGTTGAATGGAACTAGCAATCAATTGATTTAACCGCACACGCGTCGGCCTACTACCATAGCTTATAATTAGACGATATCAATTCGATGCGATAGCGTGGCGGTCCTTGCGAAACTCGTCCAGCTTCTAAGGGACCATATCGATCTTTCAGTTATAAATAAACGGCGGATTGGATAAAAACTACACGCCAAATTAGTCTTTAACCGTAATGTTATTAGGAGCTTTGTTCCATATACTCCAGTTAATCTTAGGTCCTTTCGTTGCGCTCATTAAAGTTCAACGTTGTTGAAGTAAAACAGCAAAAGCGCCATTTATGGATAATGTGTTAAGAACCTTGTTTCGTAAATAATACGTGTTAATTTATTTTCCAATGAATGACCGTGTGTTTCGTTTTTGAGCGGCAGTGGTGGTACGCGTTAGAATCAGGATGCTGTAACAGTCCGGAGTCCGGACGCGGCTCTAATTACCGCCGCCACTCAATATTGCAAAATGAACGAAGCCTATTCTCGACTCGTACCCTTCGGCTATTACACCCGGTCTATTGTTACACAAAACGCATTCGAACCGCTCAATGGTGCCTTATAATGACCTGGGTGTGTCCGTCCATGAGCTACCGATATTGTTTAATGTACAATAATAAACAATATCGTGCTTATCTCGATTCATCGCCGAACGACTGTTTCTAATTAATCCCAAACACAATCCCATTAATAAATTGTTATGAAAGTTAAATGGCCGTTCATTGCGAAGACAGTTTTCAACTCGCCTTATAATAAATTAGATCAGCGACAAGTTTAGATGAATAAATTATAATCAAATCATTATGTTCGATTAATTTATTCCCAATATAAATTATCCTTGCGAAAGTTTCATCGAATCAATGCTAAAATATATTACAATTCATATAGGTAGGTACTATTGGTTTATAACGATAAATAGCGTATTCATAGCTCTAAAGACTAAATTTGCCTAGCTCATTAAACTGTAAAATTCTATTGCACAATTTGAGAAAAGCTTACAATACTTTCAATTCTCATTATAAGTAATGTTTCTGTAAATATTTAAATAAAGAGAACCAAAACAGTTACACATTGAACAGGTTTCTGTTTTGTTACTACTAGTGCGTTTGTCGGACGTTTGTCGGGTTCAGGGGGGTTTGCGGTCCCCCTATATCCGAGAGGACAGCGACGACAGCCTTAAGTATATGAACACCGGTCATTTAAATCGTGGTGGAAAACTCTTAAGTCGCCTCTGCGGTGGAGCTGTCTGACATTCGTCGAGGTAGTTTTTTTAAAATAGAATCACCTATTACTGCAGAATTTCATTAGTACTAAAGCATACTAATAACACTTCACAAAACAAAAAGTAGTACATACATAGATCTTTAAAAGTTCAAGATGGAAAATAGAGTGATATTAGAGGCTACAATTACCAGCGCCGATTAATCTAGGCGCGGACTGGATTCACGTTTACCATTTTCGCGATGAAAATCAGCTCTCGCTTTATTGCATCTCGAGATATCATAATGATGGCTAGAAACTTGAAATACCTTTATATTCCTAGAGTCACTCCCTCAAGCTCATAGATTATATCTGCATAAGACAAATAGTATAGGTACTCGAAATGGGCATAAACTCAGAGCAGAACTCGTGCGATCGATCGATCACGCAGATTTTGCAACCCTCTCCGTTCGCTATCATCTTGAGAGTCGAGAAAACATATTTATCGAAGGCCCCGGGACGTACTGATACCTTAGCGATGGTCCAAGATAAGTCATGCTAATACCGTCAGTGAGGTAAAATTGTAGAATACGCACTCTAAATGTATCAGTGAACACGATGAAATAAATTTTAATCCCTTCCTTTTGCAATATGCAAAGACGCTACTGTTGCTACTGAAAGTCTAAAACAGTTATTGCTCAATCGACGCTAAAGAGGCTATGTTCATAAAGTCGCTCAGGACAAATTTACAGCTACTTTTCCGAGCGCCCCGTATCACAATTTGTTCCATCTAAAAGCATTGTTATAATACCGTTCCGCGGTTTGCGCCGCGGTGGCAGTGTGCCGATAGTGCACGTGTTTAATGTTCAAATGTAGTTGCACCCGAGCTGTGGGCGGGGGTATTTATACTGGGGGCACCGATAACCTTTATTCGACGCCGGCTAATCTTGACGCTGTATTTCAGCTGCGAATTTCCAAGCAATGCAAATCCGATGTCCGGAATATAATATTTATTGCTTGTTTGACTAATAGCATAAATGTTTTGTAATTTAACAACTGGAAATATTACAGAAATTATAGATAAGTAGTAAAAAAAATCATTGTTTTTTTTTGTTATCCCCATTTTCATGGATGCAAGAAAAGTAAGATGACTCGTAAAATTAAGCGCTGCCAAAAGATCATTATGGCGCATATTTTCTCGAATTCAATTTCGATTCGAAAAGTCTCACCCGAATTTAGTCCGATATGTGATATTAACATACGAAGAATCATTTGGTCAATGTATGGACCGACTACGAATTTTAGAGAAAATAATTAAAGATTCGCAACCATAGGGCTAGGTGCCACGATAACATACTTTGGTTAAAATACTAACAAAAACTTTTAATTACTGTCAAGTGTTAGTTGCTAGTTGCTACTAGATTGGACAACCTGACAGCTAAACCAAAGACAGTGGATTTGATTCCCACCCAGAACAGACATTAGTTTGATGGACACATGTGCTTGTCCTGTCTGGGTGTAATAAGAATATCTATAGACGTATTATATACAAATAGTATATAAATATTTATGTACTATTATTAAATCCAATGTGTTGAAACTTTAGCGATGTAGTCTAATGGCGAGAAGTTAATACATATTCACGGATATTGCAAGGTTCCAGTGCGCATTGTTTTTTGAGCGAAAAAGATGAAACGCCTCAAAATTGTTTATTGTCAGTTAACTACCTATATTTTTTATTCATATATCATCATCGACACTCGAGAACGTAAATGTCAGTCGTCCACAAGTACCTACCTGTGTCTGATTATGTCTTAATATCGGAAACTTAAATTCGACATTCTCCTGACATTACTATCATAATTATTATAAATTCTCGTATACGGTAAGCTGGTGCAATCTTCTGAGAATCAAATTGATAGCAATTTACTGTAGCTTTTTATAGACGATCAGTGATTTAAATTGCAATTTACGTGTTAATAAAAAATTACACAATAAAAAAGAAAACCAATTTTTTCTCCCTGCTATTATTAGTATCTGCTAATATTAACAATATAGTAATAAACAATACTTCATGGTATCATAATGGTGGTAACCATTATATGGTTTTGTAGTAATAATGCAAACTCTGCCCTTTTTGGGTTGAGATGGCTGAGTCACAGTTAATCATAGATTATTATTATTTTGTAATATACCATCACGCCAGGTACCTACCTGGGTAGGCATAGAGTTCAAAATGTTTGTTGGAACGTAGTTCCTTATCGCGCCTGCGAAGGAGGCTAAACGGAAAAAAAGTCAGATGAAAAATTCAGACGAAAAGTTGTCACGACACTTTTTGCTAGAATTAGTTTAATTTATTACAATTCCTTTACTAATTAATCGAAAGGAACTTCGTTCCATCTAGGTGTCCCTTGACACCTCTCTTGTGTTTCAGTAGTTGCTAAAACAAGTTCGAAATGATTGTTATTTTGTATAGTGGGAAGTACGGGTTGGATACGATTGTTATTTCATACAGTGGATAGTACATCACAAGTGACATGCGCGTGAGGTTCCGAAGACAAGAATGGTCCGACACGGCGAG
The DNA here is from genome assembly GCA_018244895.1 of Myscelus amystis hages. NCBI lineage: Eukaryota > Metazoa > Arthropoda > Insecta > Lepidoptera > Hesperiidae > Myscelus > Myscelus amystis. The sequence goes on along the minus strand of DWQT01000014.1, from coordinate 31,713 downwards.
CACGCGCGCTCGCGAGCACCAAAAACGTAATTTATAACTACATTTACCGAGCCGCCCGCGCCCGTTCGACCGCTTCGTACAATATTAATATCAGCGTCAGCATCATTAAGAAATTCCTTTTATTGCGACTTTAAATAAGTCCGTTCGCCGATCGCCTTTAATAAAAGAGGCTACCTTTCTCCAAGGTTTTGCAACGTCGCCCTTCTTTTAAAGCGGTTTTTAATACGAACCAATTTACTCGAGCGAGCTAACAAAAGACATTTTTGTCAAATTTTAAATGTTTTTAACACGCTTTTTTGTTAATAATCACTTAATCAGTTGTATTTTGGTTAATTTATCGGCGGTTTTACGGTCGGTTATCTCGTACGAAACAATCAGTGGCTCATCAGAGCAGCGTCCGGGCGGTTTGGCCGCGCCTATGGCCTATAATGAGGCGAGCGTTTGAACAAGTCGCCGCGCGCAAAAGATACGGTCTACGGTAACGGCTACTGCGACTTCTCTCAGCGAATTATACATATAATTAATGGAATCTTTATCGCCAGTAACCTTAAGTGCACAAAGAAGCTTTAGTTTAAATTTCGTATCGTAGATTAGTAAATGCAAAGAGGGTATTTGTAAATTCCTTAGAGTATGGAATTTTCAGTTTTTTCAGTGGTTAGTGTGAAATTTAGCTCTACACAAATAGTAAATACTACCCTACATACTAATAAAAATGGTATCACTGTCTAATTCAAAGCAATATAAGAATACAAATTGAATGTTTAAAATTACCACTTACCAAAATGCGTTACCGAAAAAAATGGATTTTTTTGTTGTGCTTAATGAAATAAATACAGAGGCAATACACAAGAAGAGCTCTCGTAGTGTTAAAACAATAACACGTTGTAAGTTTCGTGAATCACACTACCGGTGTCGGGACGCCTCGTTTATTTGTTTTATTCAAAATGCCCCGACACGACGCTTCGTCGAATAAATCATGGAATCGCTATCGTTGTAGTAATGTGGACATTACCTCATTTAATTTTTGGTTTTCGTCTACTGCACATCCGATCCAGTAAGTAAGATAATAAGAATAATAACTTATCAATGATTATCCTTATCCGTTTGGCCAAAACAAAATATGCCCTAATCGCATATCTTATTGATGACTAGTTTTATAGTAAACCGCACTGTAGTATAAATGTATACACAATTTGGAGTTTGTATTCGCAACGGAAGTTTCCACTCCACCTAACCTATATTGGATGTATGCTGATCGTGATGTGTTAACTCCATTTGGAAGGAAATAGAATCCAAACGTCATCTTAAAGCATTGACATCAATCGTCCAGTACAAACTTCAGATACCAATGAACGACTGCCATTATAGCGTGTCGTGGAAACAGCTTATAGCAAATTTTCAGGAATACCTACATTGGTTTTGTTGTACTTACAAACTTGCAGAACTTAGGACTGTAGGTTGACTGACTGAATGAATATTCAGCGGTCGTTTTTTAGCTCTTGAAAAGACCAGAAAGCATAGGAAATCAGTCCACGTTGAAAACAGAACTTAAGCAACAATGTGAAATAAATGAATTTTAATTGTCCTAAGGACTGTAAGAATGTCCACGTTAAACGACTTCGAATATCGCTGAGATGTAACCTATGTGAAGGTCTGTTGAAGCCGCGTTTCGCCAAATTAGTCGCTCCCGCTACTGTCACTTAAAATTGAAGCGTTGTATGTTAATAATGGACATACGCAGTACACTTATTATTAGCCTCCTGTATATTTTATATCGTGTGAAAGTAAAGTTCCACTTTGCTCTACATAAAGAATAAAATAATTGTATCTTATCTCATCTTATCTTATGTATATTAGACAGAGATTGAGCCGTGAAAAGTTGACCGCTGATAATCAACATTTATATACTTATCCACCCCGCTAAAGTGATATGAGCTAATGAGATATGAACCAAGATTTGAACATAGATTCCCAAAGTGGAGACTGCAATTCAAAACACTATATTATCATTGTTTTCATTAGCAGAACATATATAGGTAATAGCAAAAAATATAATTATTTTAACAAGATATGTAGGTATAGATAATTATACACCCAGGGATAAAACAAACACTTGTGCTTATCGCACAAATATGAAACCTGAGTAGCACCTGAACCCACAACCCTCGACTCAGCAGTCAGAGTCACCCACTACCGAACTAACGGAGCGGTGAAATTACGTGATTACTACTGCCTACAATTATTTACCTGATCAAAGGAAGAAACTTTTTATTGTCTCTCTTATATATAAGTATACAAAGATATAGTATAATTCTACTCTATATATACAGTATATTTCTACTCTACTTCACATTTCGCACCTTAAAATGGAAACCTGTTACGGATGTATGTATATTTAAATATTTACATTCTCTTAGTTCTTTATAACAAAACACCGCTATTTTGCATTTACCGTATGTATTCATAATAATATCTAAGCAGACCGTTATCATATCTAATGCGCCTGTGTATTAGATTATTCAAATGTATAGGATTGTAATCTTCCTTGTATCGATCAACTGTATTACAGTACTGTACAAATGTATTACACATTGTCGGACTGTGATAAACTAGTTCGACAACATCGCCCTTGAATCACAAGCAAAATAACACCTTACGACATCTACTCTCACAAATTATTATATACTTATCATTATTTAACATCTCTAATTTATATTTGTGTCAATGAATAATTAATTTAATGAATTTACAGCAAACATTGAGATACTTTATGCGTTATGGCACAACTACCGGTTTGAAACCTGTCGCATTGTGTTACGCAAAATGGCCGGATTTTTTTTTTGTAATTTTAAACGTCGAACACTCCACTCTCAGAAACAAGTGCGTATTGCACGTCTAATAATTAATTGCGTCGAACCCGAACTGGGTCTGTTATATAAACGTGTGAAATAATTCAGAGTCGCTGCACGAATGAAAAAATTTCGTCAAGGTAGCTCGAAATCACGCAAGTGCAGTGTAAAGATCACACACAGCCTCTGGGACATAACGACGATAAAAAACTTATAAATGAAAAGAGTTCTACAAAATCGTTATAATTGCAAATTATCTGTAGTTTTTATTTATGTTATTATTACTTTGTGGGTAATACACATATGTACATTATGTACTGCGATGTTTAAATAAGGATCAGTGTCAAAAACCTTTAGCAAACGAGATAGTGACGTACCTGCTCACTTTATACGCTCTGGGTCACATATTTTAGATAAAAAGAAAAAATCTGGTCTGCACTTTAATTAATTAAACCCTCCCACGATACTAATGAAAGCAAATAAATTCCCTTAATGTTTGTATTCCCACAATCGCAACATGAGCGTGATGCGAGAGATTCACGGAATTCGAGCCGCTCAAAGTTCGCCGACACATTTAGCTGGAATCTTTTACTGCACTCATTTAAAGGTGTCTTAGGTATGGTTGGGGTTTTAGGCACTTGCAATTTTGATGTGAAATACTGATTGTTACATACAATAGCATTTTTCAGTTTTTAGCCATCTTCATATGCACCTAGCTGTAACGTTAACAAACAGACAAAATTAACAGTACACATCATCGTGGTAATTGTTGAAATATAGCAAAAAAATTTTTTTGTAAAAATTTAATACTTATGCATAGAATTTTAAAGGAATTCCAACAGCTACAGACGTGAAATCAAATGAGCGAGTGAGAATGAGTATTGTTTACAAGTGTAACCAGTTCTCGAGTATTGAAACAAGATTTTCGTTTAGGATTAAGTACTTACTAGCAGTACGATTAATTTGTAGTGTTTATTGGTCCGTCATACTCATTTCGAGCAGTTGGCGTCAGCGTCCACTCGGGCCATGTGAAAATAAATTATCCGATCCCTCGTGTAGCTGTCATGTCAACATTGACAGGACATGGACGTGAAATCTTGTACAGTCACAGTTCCTTAGGTTTTGTATCTGAAAATATCTTGACAGCCCAACATCTTCACAAACGATAGCCGTCGAACGTTACGACAAAATTAAAAATATATATAAAAAGCGTTATCTCACCTAAGTGTATTTACATCCGAAATTCGATGAAAACTTGCTTGATAAGGGTAAAGGTGCATGCATCACTTTAAGACTTCTGCATCTCAAAACCGTGTTCGTGTTATTTTAAATTACCGTTATCAAGCTTTTTACGACAATGAAGTTGCAAAAAACTTGACACGGCGTAACCACTGTGGTTTAAGTATCAACCACTGTTTAGACTCCCTTAAGATAGAAACAGGTATGAAGGTGCAAGCAAAACTACCGGTTTTAAAACTACTACACTTTAAGTGATAATTGTTAATTTATACCATTGACTTGTCCTCCCGATGGGGAGCCAACGACTTTATAGTATTAATGGATCACGCGGCTTAAAGAACTGTCTTTCAGCGTCCTTAATTAAGGCAAAACGTCCATCGGCGGTGGATTATAAAATACGATTTGATTTTGATTGATATTGCGGTACACTTGTTCGGAGAAGCCTTCTTCGGTTTTAATCTTATGTCCGGGGAGTTCTTTGTGTCAAAATTTTATAATGAGAGCAGGGCGGGATTAATTCTGACAACCATGAATGGACTTGTAAGAGCGAGACTCCGATAGCGATAATTAACGTGAATTCGACCAACGCTTTTAAAGTTCAACTCATATCTTTGTAATATTTCAGTTACATGTTATATTCCCAATACGGTTACATTTACATAACAATGCGGATTTAAATCCGTTAATTCGTCCAAAGTTATTGATTTTTGCGTTAATCAAAGCAAAATTGAACAGGTCGTAACAAAAGCATTTGCTAATCGCTGTGCGCAGTTTTGAAATGTGGCAATGTCGGTTCCGTCACATTCGACATGCAGAGGCAAGAGTTAAGAGGTAGATGAAACAAACAGTCGACAATTCATCTCGACTTGTCTACGAGTCACGAGGAAACCGCGACATCCTGATACTGCATACACAGATTAAACTCGACTACATTCTGAGAAATTCAAGCTGAAAAATCAATTAAACGGGGCCGATTATTGACATTTTGTGGATATTATCCGTAAAGTTTCCTACAAACGTAGGTACTTTGATTTAAATATTCAAAAATTCAACCTCAGACAAAAAGTGCATTGGGTAGATTTATTTAATTTATAATGTAATATTGTGAAATAAAACTTTGCAATTGTAAAGTGATCAAGTCTGTTATTGAATATATTTAAATATTTTATTAAATTATTATAATTCAATCTCGGTCATTCGTGTAATGCAATAACTCGGGACATTCTGATTTCCATACATGTGATAATCTTCATCCCGTTAGCAATGCGAATTGATGAAACTTGAAGAATAGCGGGCAATTCATCCCGATTTGTCTTCAGGTCACGGAGCAGGCGCGTGTCGTGACTGCGCACCAATGTTGGATGCCGACGGCACTGCAACGTCTGCAATGAATCTACAGTCGAATTTGAGAAAATAAACGTAAATCCTAAATGACAATGTAATGTTTATTATTCTGAAATGAACTAATTTTCAAATGATTAATACTAAAATATTTTTTCAAACAAATCTACCGGCAGCATATAGCATTTCAAATTTTTTTATTTATAAGCTTAATACTAAGAAAAAGCTCGATCTGTTGTTTACATGAAATATATTAAACATTTTCATATAACACTGGTGTAGGCTCTTTAACAGTATTGAGTGCAGAATAAGTGGGTACCGTAACGTAATAAATTTCAATGGAATTTTATTTCCACGGTATTTATGATCTATTCCTCAAATACGTGGACGAGTCTGTCGTAAAATGACTAGAATATTTCCGCGATTAACCACCTAGGAGACGGATCATGTACCGTCAACAAAAGACTTCTGTCTCTTTACACTGCTAATATAGTTCATTATCGACTGTATGGGAGGTCACAAAGAAAATAATCTCGTGATTTAGGGGTCCATATCTGTCAAGTATCACCGATAATGTGAATACGCGGACAAATAGGTTTATTGGCTACTGTCGTAATAAAACAGTGTGATTTATAAAGAACAGTGGCGCAGTGGGTACTCGCGCTTGCTGCAGCCAATGATCTCATTGATCCGGCACGATGCGGGTATCAGGTATCAATGTTATTGGTACTCGTATCTCCAACATTATGAAGTGCAATAAAATTTGCTCCCTTAATCGCCAATAAAATACAGAGTAATCACGCGGAAATGAAATCACTTTCTGTCAATCCGTAATATTGTGTGAACAATTTTTTATTATATTTAAATTTCCTAAATCAGATTTTTTGTTTGTAACGGGTTTGTAAATTTTACGGGTAGTACTTGTTTAGCAATTTTTGCTTAAGTATTTGATTATAAATGATCGATTAAAAATAGCCAATAGGCAATAAATAAAACATCGAAATGACAAATTTAAACCGAGACAACGTCTATGTTTTATGCATAGTTCTGGCGTTTTTATTGAAAATTGTTGTAGCACTGAAATAATTCCGCAAATAATTAATTGAAATCTATGTCAAAAATAGCGGAGACAAATTGTGCAAGTCACATCTCGACCCAGGACCCGTCACCAAGGTCGCGGGCGGTCGTGCGCGACTGTACGTGGAGGGACAGTCGATATTAAAATTGAATTAGTCCACGCATTGACTTGACCACATATTCTAATATATTAATTCATTCCAGTCATTTCTACTACTTACGTAATGACGTTTTTCTGAGTACTGTTTTTACGTTTGCTTTAGAGACGGGAAACCTTCACATGGTCTTGGGTGACTCTGGGTTACGAGGGATTTTTACTTACAAAAACCCCTTAACCCCTTAACTCCTCAGCGAAATTCAGAAGACTCCGGGATTTCCAACGGAACAAACTCGTACCACGGTCCTTTTACTCGCCAAGTTGTGATGCAACAAGCCTGACAAAAAAATATTTTTTTTAACAGAAACAAATGTACATAGTCTATTAGTATATGGCTTGTAACATATGAAAACGGAATTGTGAAGAATTCTGTTACATAAAAGAATATATTATATAACGTTTTCTATTCTATACTTTACAGTTGCAGACTGCACGCAATTTCACTGCTTATATTTAATGAAATATAAAGCGGAACTGCTTGATTTTTATGTAAAAGTATATTGTCTATTGATCTGGATCTAAGTGGTTTATATTGACGATGAAATTATTTTTCTCCTCGATTATACCGTGTAATAGATAACCAAATATTATAAGTTGTTACTTAATGAATTGAATAAGCGAATTGTTACGTTGGAATAAAAAAGATATAAATCACTTAATATTGAAACGGCTTTGATTTTGCATATTCATAAAAGGTCGACAATTTACGTTCTATTATTGATTTACACATTAAAAATGCTTTGAATTAAGTGATATAAGAATTTGTTACTCATAATCTTATATAATAAACGTAAATTCCTGAATTGATAAAAATATTGAGTTATATACATATTAGTGCAGTGCTTGTAGATTTGGAAACTCGACTAGCTTTTCTATTGAGGTGTAATGTACGAGTGCGATTTTATGACGACATTTTCCTTATAGCTAGAATTTTTTGCGTGACAGAAGACGGATTAGCCTTGAAAACACGGAAGACAATCTGGAGAATATTTTTTGGTGCTTATTTCACAGTACCACCTCTATTCAATCCATTTATAATGTAACGATTTAAAATCTAATTGCAGAACGTACCTACCTATTGTTGAGACACATAGAAAAAATATATCTAGCCATCTTATTTCGTAAAACTGTAAATTAGTTCCAGCTGTTATAATTTGTAGGCAACATTTATTTATAAATTTTATTTAAAGCTTACGACAACGAATATATTTTAAATATAATAATCATTTAATGTTTTAATTATCGTAACTAGATACAAATTTATTGTGTTCGTATAATTAGCAAAATTATTGTAATGCAAGAGCTATTCAATCTCTTATGCAGATTGCAAACTGTATATTATGTTTTTTAATTAACACTGTACAGTAATAAAGCGTTGCTTGATTGCATTTTAGATGTGAAAAGAGAATTCGCGGCAGTGCAATAATTGAAAAACGGCAACAATGCCGGCTTGCTCTGCAGCGCCGGGCACCATTGCCGGTCGCGGTTCGATCTCTAATCACTGACATGATCATATCGCTAAAAAAAACTACCAATTTCACGCAACACAAACTTCGTGTTCGGTTTTTGCCTGTTATGATGACAAACGACAATTTCCTACTCTGCCTAATTGTCCCGGGCCATTGTGGTCGCTTAGTACATCGGCATTTTTTGCCGTTTCGCACATCGGCCCGGTCACCTTGCACTTTCGATTTTGCTCGCGTTATGCCTCATTTACATTAGGCGATTGCTTGACCGGACTACCGTAGGATATCGCAGTCAAATTAGAATTACTTAGAACATGAAACTAAATTACTTGCAGAAAGCAAACCGATGGACTTAATCAATTACAAATAGCACACAGTATGCACACGCCTTTACCCATACATATAAGGTGTACCAAAGACTGCAGCCTCCGGGTGCTCTGAGTGCTCGAGCGACATAGAAATGACTACGCAAGCTTACTTCGCTATAAAAAGACTGACCACTTTATGTTTTTTCTTAGAAACCCCAAGATCAGGATATCCCGCGAAGTAAACTAATCGATTCGAAAGTTCTCAGAAACACAAGCAGAAATGACAATCAATGAATTCTGTCGATCACTGAGCCACAGGAATAAGTAAAGATATCCTTGTTGAGTGCTACAAAAATTAAAACTATTGTGTGTTCCTTCATTCCGATTGAATTCTTTATTCATCACGGAAAACGTAATGGACGAATTGCTGAAGAAATTTCACAAAGCAATTGACACTTACCGCTATCGAGGTATCCTTGTAACGACAAGGAAATCTGTATTTCCCACGGAGCGCCAGTGAAGCCACAGCCAACAGTTGCTTCTATTAATAGCGTTATGCCGTTGACGGGCGTATTAACATAATCGTGCATTTATCGATCAAGAATTCCACTAATGTGATTCAAAAGTTATTGTACGTAATAGCGCCTATTAATTAACTGTACAGAAGTTATGACTGAATTCGTATTGCTCCGCCACTGCCACGAAATCGGGCTCTTGATATAATTAGAAAGACGTCAAAGCGGGAGTAACATCTATTTTCCCGTGCGTATATGTTACTTTATATCACACATAACGAAATTATAACTAAACTTTGCCGTGGAAGTCTGAAATATAGCTTATAATCATATTGACCGATAAAAAAAATTAATCATTCATTATACATATTAGCATAATACTCGTATTGGCTTTTCTTATAAGTATTTTATAACAAGAATATCAATTAGTTCAAAGGTAACAATCAATACAAGCGCTAGTTAATTCGTAAAATGATTTAAAAAAAACAGCGTAATAATATCCGCAGGCTTCTTGTGCGCTGCGAACTGTGAAACCGCAAAATCTTCACTTCTCATTTTGTAGCTGGATTTATTTACTTAGTCCACCCACGTCCTTGATGAAGAAACCTTAAAAATGTCTCCAAGGTGGTCCACTTTGAGACTAATTACTTTCAACGGCCTCGCGATATTTATAACGGGTTCTCGAACGTCATCTAAGAATCGCTGTGCATTTAATTAAAAATCACGAGAGCATTGATAATTATTTATCTTATGAAGACATTGTGCAACGAGCGAGTCGTGATCGATAGAAAGTGATAGGCGATTTAAACGGTATTAATGTCCAAACAGATTGATGAGTACAATGGGCTCTCAGTCAATTTCTAATTTTCACTCTTAATAATAACCGGTTAGAGAATTATACTAATGTGTGTTAACAATGCGTTACCAAAGCTTCAAAAGCAATCAAACGCCTACAAATGTTTTTAACAATATTTGTATTTTCAAGAAACTATATTACCAGCCCATAAACTACATTGAATCCTTTTAATAACCGTAACACCATAGTGTTGTATCGCCGGCTATTGCCGACGTCCGTACAGATGCAAAGGACGCCGACGACCGAATCAAATTTTAATTATCCATCGGAGATTAATAAACAACTACAATGTTCAGCATTAATAAATTTGTCACCGCATTATAGATAGTGCTAGAATGCGAATCTTGGACAATGAACCAACACTGAATTATTACACTGATAGCCCATTAGTCTCGAAGCTACAGAATAATGGTTGGGAGTGCAGATACCGTCCGCTGGAAATGACACGCCGAACTCTATGGCATGCATAATTAATAAATAACTAAGAATAAGGTAATAAGTGTTTGAATGGTTTTATTAATAGTCGCGCTGCCTGGCGAAACAGTCGAAGATACTATAGTTTGTAATCAAAATTATTTTCAGTTTAATTGTTTCTCACATAAATAAAAAAAATCAAAAACATGGTAATATCACGTCAGTCCCCAGTTTGTTGGAATAAGAAGATTATGTTTTAAGCATGCAATTAAGAATGTGTATGGATTTTACTGATCTAGCACCATCCAGCATTTCTAGCATTATACATCCGCGTTCCGTTTAGAATAATGGAGCTGCTCGTCGGTAATTCACTAAGCGATGGTATCGGTTGTCGATGGACCCTTTTTTATGAGCGCTGTGCAGATAGAGAAAGAGTTGGCAAAACTAGCTATGTCCAAGGTTTATTGCATCACGGCGACCTGCCGTTATGCACCGTTCCAACTAGCACTGCTATTCACTAGCTTAGATATCTCATGACTAAACTTTACAGACGAAATATTTTGAGGTGATAAAGTGTGAAAAGGTACTTAACTATTTATTGGCTTTATTTGAACTATTTTCATCTAACACTTCCTCTGTCTCTGCCGTTTATATCTGGCCGGATAAAATATATACGAATAAACCATATTGAATTCGATTGAATAAAGGTAAACGGTAACTCAAAACAATTAAACCTTGTTCGGGTCTAACGCATAATAATTCAACGTGACCCAAAATAAGCTAAGAAGAATGAATGTCGCGAGCAAAAGCATTATACTTTTTTTGATATCTAAGTAGGTTAAAGAAACGAATTAAACATATTTTCATAGCTCTACAGATAATCACACAATATCTCAGTTATTGGCTATCACGCTGATTTCCAATCTTTTTGTACCTCCAAATTAGTACTCGTTATGTCAGAGATTCAGCGTGTAAATATTTAGCAACTTTGATCAATCATTTCGTATGCTAATATCTCCATAATCCCGAAACTCTACCCAGTAAAATGTCAGTCTACTGTTCAGATTTATGTGGGTCACCAGTTTTATTTAACACGACCAGCTTCAGTATAAAGCTGATATTGATGTAAAATAAAACATCGGACACCATTACAGTAACGTGGAAGGGATTTATGAAGTTACCACTAGTTGGTAGCAAAAGCCCCGGAGTAAGCGGTTTGACTTGTGACTTGGTCAAGGATGCCAACCAAAAAAACATAACATAAGGAATTTTATTTTCAACGTATCGGTGTTTTTAATGTTTGCAAACTAGCATAAAAAATATTTACAAAATAGTAAGGCTATATTTACCTAAGAAATCTGTAGTATATAATTAAAAATATCAAACCCACATAAAATTATTCTAATACAATAAACTGACAAATGTTCCTACCTTAATTTATTTGAGTATATAGACATGGTAATAATGAATCTAAATAGACAATAATATATTAATCCGTCCTCAGAAGACTCAACAGGTAGTTGGTTAAAATTCTTTCTTATTGTTTCCACACCTTTCTTAAAACTTTCAAATTTTAATATATCACCTTACATTAAAACTTATATTGGGCATTCTTTTATCTTTTTTAATCATTCTATCCATCATAAACTTTCTTTCTCTAATAAATGGCAGACGTCAAGATTCGCAAAGCAGACATCCTTAGCGTAGATGACCTATAGTGATATTATGAAGTATTTAACGCGCGGTAGGGCAGGGCGTAGCGCGACGCGTGCGCAACTAGGCTCAGTGGGGGGGCGGCCGGGAGGGGGGTTACCAAAGGGACAAAAGTAGAAGCGAGTGGCACAAACTAGAGAAGATATGTTTGCTGTAGTTAAAAATGTTTTCACTTTAATTTCTTTTCCATCTTAAAGTATTGTATTTATTTACATTTCCGATCTTCAGCAGCCGCAGACAAAGTGAAATTTTAACATAATTTCGTAGCAACACATACATAATATAACAGACACTGATGCGAAATAGGTATCACAACGATTTGGATTTACAACGATTGCAATTGAGTCATCTCAAAACATATTTCGTGAGCAATAAAGCTTCAATTTCTTTCATACTGTTTTCTCAACTAAACACACTCGTGCAATGAAACAGCAGTAGCAAACAAGACGCATGTTACGTTCCGTAATCCGCCGTTGACGATAACTTGACACGTCCGCTAGGAAGAGTGGTCGCCCGGCGTCGTGCAGCCATCGAGCGGCCATTGATAAATCATCGACAGGCCACGCGCGCCCCCGGCTCGCGCAACCGACTCAGATACACACTGACACAGAGGTTTCCAACGGACAACTCTTTTATTTACCGCGAGTGCCTGCATTCTGAAGCAATGCCACACAGTACGGCCACACAGATATTGAGACCACAAATGCATCGTTTCATATAACATTCTTCACATGTAGGTATCTTTCTTATAAGGAACTCCCTCATAGATATCGACAGATTGACCAAATCTTAAATATTAGCTACCCAGTAAAACTGTAGTGAATATAAAGCTTGCCTAGCCCAGACAAATTAATTCGGGAAATCGTTTAACATATGAAATACTCATAAATTCTTTTTAATTGTATTATCAGTGCCCTTATAATGGTTTTATTTTGTAAGTGGATTTATTGTAACTTTTATAATTCCATGAATTTTCGTAATCTTTAGAAACAATATTATTAAATGCCAATGAGCGCATCTCTAAAGGCATTTATTTAAACGTGGGCGACTCCGCATGTCTTAATTAAACCAACACATTTAACTAATTAAATCACTAAGACGCTGCTTGCTATGCTGGTAATTGCATTGCGAATGGCGAATTGTCTTTGGTCCCAATAAAGGTCAGAGGTATCCAGTTCACACTAAAGGAATTTAAGTCTGAATTAATTTACTAAATCGTGGTCCGACTCGTTAGTTATGTATGCTGGGGACCATTCGTTGCTTAACCTACATTAAGTGGACAACAGCAGAATTGAGTTTATTACATAACAAATGCCGCTTTTTGTTAATTTATTCAATTTACTAGTAACATATAACGTAAAATAAGTCTCTTGGCTTCATTTTTATTCTCAATTTCATTTCAAGTGAATTTAATACGTCCAAACAAGTATCGTTTTGCGTTTATAAATAAGATTTTTTTGGTAGCTCACTTATTTTCAAGTACAACCAGACCCTATAGTATCATGAACACATGCCACATACCAAGAAGTAACTTTTGTTGAAAAGTTACATAATTATAGAGGTATTTCATACACGATATTTCATGATACATCACTTTATTAACAATCACTGTGGACATCCAGTACCTACATACGCACTAAAAAGTAAAACGACGTAATCAAGAGATACTCAAAACAAACATTATGAAATGGTTAAATTAACAAGCGTACAATTGGTTGCCCCAAGTTTCAATTAAATAACACAAAGTGCCAATTTCCTACTCAAATGTATGTTGACCTAAAACAACGCCGGTCTTTCAGCTCGCAGTCCCTCAATTTAAAACCCTTGGTACCTACATGCGCACGCGCACTATACTTAACGTCAAGAACCAAGCATAATTTACTTAGCTATAACATTACCCGCCAATTTTAACCTCGATTTTACGGCCACGTGAGATCATTTTCAAAAATATTTGTCCTCAGTAAAATCGTTTGATGTATCGGTATCAATAAATCTATAATGCATTTTACTTCCTTATTTATTTCTTAATATTTATATAAAATCGTCATAATAACATTAATTGGATTTAATTGGTCTAGATATCTAGATCACTCATCTAGTCGACATTTTTGGTTCGAAACATATATGGCGTAATCTTTTAATTAAGAAACAAGTAAAATAAACGTAAATTACAAACTTAAAATATACGGTAAGCGAAGACAGTCGTTAGAAACGCAGCATAAATTGCGTATATCACTCCAACACTAAGAACGTGAATGCATTGGATTGATTTTATTCAAATTGTTACCGAACGGCCGGTACACGTAATCCAGTGTGAAATTCGGAGCCAATGGCGACGCACAAAGTCAAACAACCAAATGGAATCAATTGTTTGACCACAGAACTCATTCCGCGGCGTAAACATTGAATGTGAAATTTTGATTGTTGCACGAAATTATGTACGCAACGTTCGGTTACTCCATGCTCCATTTCTCACACGGATCTCATGCAAACAAAGCGGAGTACTTACTTATGTATAGCTCTAGTGAATAATAGAAAAACCTGAACAGAATTGGAATGATGCCTTATAGTTCTATAATTATAAAAAGAATGATCATTACCATCTCAATAAACTTAATATGCACTATGAAGTGCATAATAAAAAGCTGATATACATACTATTTCCAAAGTTTAAAAAAATATCTAATTTCTAATTTAGAAGCAATATAACTTTGACAGGGTAAGAACTATTTTATTGGAAATCCTTAGTCTCTGTCTACGTGTGTAAAAAAAAGCTTGTATGTATAATATATTGAAAGAGGCTCTTAAATAATTATTAGAATAGAATGTAAGAGCCTATGTGAAATAAAATGCGGTCTCACGTCATTTAAATGTTAATTAAGTGTATGTACCTTATGATGTAAGCTTTCAACTTAAACCTGAATGTAAACAAAATTACAAACAAAATGAATCAGCCAAGTAGAAAAATCACGAGCACAGAAGTATTTTGTAACCAAAAAAAACAATAACATTCGAACTTTTTTAAAAGCGTGACATAAATCATTATTATGAAAAATAAAATGAGAATTCGACTTTTCAAAGTTAACCGCAAGTCGAATCTGTGCAGTGGTATTTGGTAGCGACATCACGTACTGGCCAACTAAGCAGAACTGCAGTTATGACACGCCTAGAAACGCAATACTTTCGATTTTGTTTTAAAACACCGCTTCATACTTTTGACAAGATCTCGACTCCTGATACGAAATCCTTAGATATTCCGGACGCATTTTCCACCGTCAGATAACGTAGTCCTTCATATATCTGGGACATCGGGTAACCTCAATGTCAAGATGTAAAACTCACAAAATGAATTTTAATACTCGTATTTACCAAAAGATACCGCTTTCCTACTGACAAACGCTACCGAGATGAGTATTACTAACGAACGAATGAAGACTAAGCCACTAATATTGGTATTAACAACTAATACTAATTACATACTAGTAAACTATTTCATAATTAGTTCCATTGCTACAATCCTATTCGAGGCCTCTTGATTGATGCATGCAAGTTTGCTTAAAACTTAAAAACGACAGTAAGTTTAAATTTGTGTTGAAAAATATTTTCAGCAAATATAAAAAAATTATTCGTTACATCTAACATCCAAATTAAAGTGTTATTAGAAACAAATGTCAAGTCTACCAAATCGTATTTGGTATTCGCTAGGGGCTGCCATCGTCAGGTGTGGCCGCTGCCTGCGTGAGTCACTGGCCCGCGCCGAATTCCATAGATAACCGGCAACTCCTTTATTCTCTTTGCTATATCCACAGAGCAAAGACCACGAAGATATGCCTTTTCTTATTTTTTAAAAAATAGGCTACTTCATTTGTATTAATGAATATGACAAAAAGGGCGCGAAATTATTCTTTCAAAATTAACATGTTAAAAAATAATAATCATAACACTCAAACGTGTTTTTGGTGGTAAAACTTCCTGCGATTGGCTTCGTTTCTATAAGTGAGTTTCCTTGTAAATTTTATTCTTAACACAGAAATAAATCCTTTTAAAAAACGCTGAAATTCTACATGAATTCTATACACAACAAATGCGGACGATTAGATTGGAACGCTTCGTATTTACTTAGGCATTTATTTACCACATTAAGCAATACTGTACATAATCCTGAGATGACACAAACAATGGTAACAAAGTCAAACTCTAAAGACTTCAAAGGCTCCAAAAATTTTAACAACAATAATTCTGTTTTACGCAAAAATTATGATAAGAAATGTATACATAAAACAAAACAAAAAATGCTTTTGAGTTCCAAGAAATAATTTACTTAAGTAATTCTTAAGGTATTCATACGTTTTTATACTTTAGTAGATGTGTTATTTCCAAAACCAACGACCGTTCGTAACCACAATATCTACGTTACATGTATTCTATGGAAATATCGACCATTGGTTTATTATGCACGGTGCCCTTTACAGCCGCGGTCACTAGATCTTGTCTTCGCCGCACTGCCTCGGCACATTTGATGGTCATTATTAGAAACGAAGTCAATTATACACACCTTAGCGTATCTTCACAGAGTTGTATTGTTTTTAATATTCAATACAGTAATTTAGAGTGTTGCTACAGATTCCTAAAATAAAAAAAAATCCGTCGGATGACCACAAAATTTATACACGATGATAGAAGGTAAATAGTTACTGATAAAAATTCTTACACAATTTTAAAAACAAATAAAAACCACAACGTAAGTAAATATAAAAGAACAATGACGGTCGGCTAATTTATAATCTATTTATCTTTCAGGAATAGAATTGAACATAACAACTAGGTATCATATTATTTTTAACAACTGATAAGCACTTTTATGAAAGAATATAAAAATGTTCTGATAACCTTTATTTATGAGTATAGCCAATGATAAGTACATAACATCTGTTCGATAGCAAGATTATTCGATTATTCATCCTATTAATAGTTTCTAGAAAATATTTAAAGCTATGTACTACATATTATATAAAAATAATCTATGTAGATAAATAAAGTAACTCTTTACAGATAAATGCGTAACAACAAAACAGAACGATATCAGTTTCTTTTCGTTTAATACATAAGGGTTAATATAAAAATCTTATCCCATTCTAATAGCCAAAACGCAATTGTTCGCTATCACATTCAGCAAAACATTATAGGAAACACTAAGGCGGGAACATTTTCTGTCACAATTGATGGATTGATTCTTAGATAAAAATCAATCACTGCTTATTATACCAAAAGTAAGGTTTGAATTGAAATATAAAAAAAAACCAAAGCTCAAATAATTTCTACATTGACGGACATTCAATTGAAATTTCCAAGAGATTACGTAATGTCACCTTTCGTAATTACTATAAAGCACAATTTTTATTGCTTTTCACGCATCTACTTCGTCATAGTGTAAGTAGGCCCATGAAAAAAAGTTGTTTCACCTGTTTCATTCTATTTTCTGATAATTATTACGTATCATTTAATGAAAATGTATATTCTAATTAATTCTGTATATATTGGCGATCATTAAAAAATAATTGCAAACAATACAGTTAATCGACGAAATAAATGCTAATGGAATAAAATATGGTTGCCATTATTTATAGCCTCCAATTTTGGAACCTCGTCTGACCAGAAGCGGCATTGTCCCAATGAAAGCATTCATTTTATTTATCATTCTTAATATATCATGCCTTATTGGTGATAATTTAATTTACACCTTATCGGATGAGTCTAATTTTATGGCCCAATGTTCTGATACAATTAATTCTTAATGATCGAAATACTTTTCATCAAAAATAAAATTCTTATGTACCTACCACTTCTACGTAAATTAGTAGCAGCTGATTAAAGGTAGTAAATGTTCGGGCATTTACCTAATTAAAAAAGTATTTAAAGGAGTAAATTAAAGTTATCTTCAGGAGCTAGTTAGTAAACCGCATTAAAAATATTAAATCGTACTGCAGCTTTGGCAAAAGCTTGGCTTGTCGTCTAGACAAAAAACTAATTATGGTTTCCCACGGTTCAATATTTTACGTTTGTATCACAACTGATTTAAGTCGCCATATACAAAAAAGAAGAGACAGATTGTAGAGAATCAATTCATTTCCGCGATAACGAAATTACCGATATTAACGAGTATCGTACAAGGTAACTATTTTATGTAACAAAAATGTTATCTCCGTAAAATGCGCGGGTTGGAACAATGTCTTTAAATCAAGCGGAAGTCAAATGAGCGACTAGCGAAATTGCATAAGGGAGCAGTTCTAAATTACTACTTGACCCGCTGTTATTATAAATTCTTAATTAACCTTAAATAAATTGAAGCCTTTATTTATTGCGAAAAGAAATTTGTCGAAGGTGCACAGTCATCGAGTTGCAATTTAAAACGGCTGTCTTTGGCGGTCGGCTGATCACTATCAACAATATTACGTAAATCTTGACCGTGTATTATTATTCTCAAATCAATGCACGTATCGACAAGTAGACAAACAATGCATTGAACACAAACAAACAATGAAACAATTACATTTTACAAATGAAAATAAATTAGGTATTGAAATCACACAAGCAAACCTGTTTTTGGTTCACCGTATGTATAGATGACCCAAATAGCCTTGCAAGTTCCCGAAACGGGATTGATGCGTTTAGGTAGCTTTGAGAGTATCAAATATTTAGTTCGAGAAAGCAATACTATAATATTAGCTGTAGTTAGTTCTTCGCCTTAAGTTCCTTGCGCAATAAGCTTAGAAACACTTAACAGCTTGGAAGTTTTTAGATGAATCTTTAGAAATCTTTAGAAAACCTACAGAAAATAGACTACATACCTCTGGGGGTGTATATTTAGGAGACTAACATTGTTTAGCTTTTACAAGCTAGCGTGGAACTAAGTGGCTAAAAAACCGTCTAAATATAATAGTTTCTTAAACAAAGGTACATTATCTCAGCTAAAATTTCAAACGAATCATTGTATATACATATTTTAGTGAACGTTTATAAAGTGTATCGGCAGTTTTATTGAAATGTTTATTTCAATAGAAGTATACGAAGGTTCGCGCGGTAATAGAGCGCCTGCCTGTTCATTATGAGACAGCAGTTTCATGACAACTTACAGTTTTTGTCTTCAAGGTGGCCTCAAGGTGATCACTAGTAACATCTACACCGATAGGTTTTTTATTTTTTATTATACAAAAATAATGAATAGGTGTCCTAGAAACATCGATACATCGGTACAAAGTCACATTATACTTCATTATTGTTGTAATATCACGTAAAACTATACCTACATTTATAATAGAAAAATAAAACTTGATAAATTGGTAATGTAGGGTGAGAAAGAATATACTTCTAATATCGATGTAAAGTTACATTAGTGAATGTATTGTTGCACGCCGGTGTAATGGAGAGCCAATTTAATGCTGCACCAATGCAATTGCAAAAATACATACAGAACTAATTGAATTGGATTTTTTGTGGTATCGTACCTTCCGTATGGATATAGTACGCTGCTGTGTTTGTGAGTTATAAATATTGTAACTTGCAACAGTCTCTTCCGAGCGCCGCGGCGTTCGGAAGCCGATCGGAGCATTGTATTTTACTTAAGATACCAAGAGTTGAGACTTGAGGCCGTATTTCTTGATTCGCGTAACGCTGGATGTAGACAAAGAAAATGTTAAATTGTGATAAATATACACAATTTATACATATAACAAGAACGCTACTTTATATACATACAAAACTAGCTCTTGCCCGCAGCTTCGCGCGCGTTAAATGTCACAAATAAAAGTATTTCCCTACTATATCATTGGTGTTATTATATATACAAACCTTTTTCTCGAATCACTCCATCCATTAAAAAAACTGCATCAAAATCTGTTGCATATTTTGAAAGATCTACACATACATAGGGACAGGAAGAAAAAGCAACTTAGTTTTATACTATGTAAAGAAGATATATATCTTTTAATCAATGATTTTTTCAACATTAAACACAATATACGAGTACGTGCTGTAATGGAGACATAGAGATAATCAGAAGTTATAACAACATTTGTACCAATGCTTCGAAATGGAACGAATAGTCTGCTGGACCATTTGATTCCGGTGACACAATGGTATGCAGTCAAAGTGAACTAATTACAAAGATTGCGTCTAGGCATAATCGATCTGGATGGCCTAACCTTATGATATCCAAGTACAGAAGAAATATTTAGGCATATTCCTAAAATATTTGTAAACTAGGGAAATCAAACGGCTAACCGCTACCTCAGTACTCGAATTCAATAAGTGACATGCGGGCCAGTCCGTAATTTATAATTTTGTACACTAACCTTATGGACAATAAATATTACCTCAACTCAATTTCAAGTCTCCTTGACACTTGCATTGATGCTTCAGGCACGTACGATGGTCCGATGATTGAGGTTATTTTGGAGTCAATCATACCTCCATTATTCGTACTGCTTTTTTAAAATAAACGTATACGTGCAGATAGTGCTGTCTGGCCTACTTAATGCTAAACTAATTTTGCGCAGTCAAGGACATTGTAGGGAAACATTTTTTTCTTTGTTTCGTTCAGGAATCCATCGAGAACATGCATAAAAAGTGAACTTCCACAATATATGAAGCAAAAGAACCTATTATTGTTATATTGGGTGATCAATTAAAATAGATGTAAATGCAATATACATACATATACCGGTGGATACTTAGAAATATATATCTAAGACTTTCGTTTCACAAGCGTTTCTTAGTAGCAGTTTCAAATCATATGATAGACCAAATTTCGAAACAAACAAGAATTTATTTTTCAATGGTTGTAATCACTCAGCTTGCCGCGATATCGCCTGATACAAAGCGATGTTGCGGCCTACACTAGCACAACGGCCAAGCACATACCTATTAATTATTGCTGCGAACAGAACAATATTATACGTTGGTACAACACGATGACACTAAAGCACTTGTAAAAATGTTCGCTATGGCTCGTTATACGAAATTGAACCTGAATTAATTTAATTCAGACAACTGTTTTCATACAAAGCCAACAATGAGTTATCAGTTGCAGCTAGATATTAAGTAACATATTTCGTCAACGTGACTCGACAGTTACCCTGAAAGTATTAACAACAATAATGCGATATGTTAATTTTACTATCGTTCTTGGAAAATATTGTCGCGTTAAGTTGCAACAACTTATTGACACCTCGCGGCTATAAATAAATAAAGTTAATGAGTTGCAAAACAAATTATGCAAATAAGTTCATTTGTATTCTCGTAACAAATATTGAGATCGCCGCGGGTCATATTGAATGGCGTCCCTCGGGAATTCTTCGTACAGCGCGGGTAATGAATGGGTGAAGTAATGGCGGCCGCTTTCCACAGCCCATAAACTGTATCGATCGTCGCGGGCTGCGATTACAATATATTCTCTCGGACAAGCCTTAACGATACTTTAAAAGGTGCTTCGACCAATTTTCGCGCCTCCATTTCTTATTTGCCCGGCTCCCCGAATTCAATTAACACTTATCGATTTTTATGTGTTTTTGTAAAATAAATTATGTTAATAGCAATCCCCTATGCGGTCGGACTGTAATTTTTGACGAAATTACACAAACGGCGTGAAACGATGGCGCGGTGGGAGCGACGTAATTGCTGCTATAAATTGCACCGTGCACCTCATACGAGTAAGATCGGTACGCGCCCTGCACACAGCATCACTTCCCGATGGCGGCGATCGCATATCAGCGGCCCTCATCGACCTTATGTAACGAGATAGCCACATGTAGAGCTGTAAACAGGCTAGAAATTCGTATTCCATTGACATGGTTTTCCAAACTACATACATTTACCTACTACCCAGTCTCAGATGCACGCACGTACGCAAAACTGACACAGTAGTAGATATGTATATATAGAATGTTACATGAAAGAAAAGGTACCGATGATCAAAATTATATGCAAGTGACTTTAAAACATAAAACAAGTTTTATTGCGACACATTTGAGATGGATTACAAATAGGTCAGCAAATAGTAATCGTAAGATGGGGCAGTAATTAAACATATTCATATCAATAACACATTTGTTCTTTTGTGCAACACTTGGTACATTGTGCCTACATGATCAGTTTACAACTTAATTTCCCAAAATCCCGATCGAGCAGCCATCAGAGTGTTACAATCGGACCCGCTACCTACCTCACCCAGACTTCTTTTTAATGTTTTCAGTCACGCAACGAAGTTAAAGTGTCGGTTTAATAAACGACATAATTTGCAAATGTTTTCCCGCGGCAATTGTTCACAATTAGTTTAGCACACGAGAAAATTTCAATAAATCCATCCGCGATCTTAAGAACTGATTGTTGCATATAATAATCGATGACCCGCTTTTTACCTCAATACTTTGCATATATTTGCATTACTGTATAGTGATTGGATCAAATATAAGAATATTAAAAGTTGCTTTCGCTCTTCATGACTTTTTTTCTGTTTAGGAGTTGGAAAGTACAAATGAGAAAGGTAGAGATAACTAGGATAAGCGAGGGTCGCGAGACTGCGGCCGCTGCGTGCGCGGGAATATCTCACGCGATCGTCGGCCTGCCACGATCGTGTCGCCGGCCAGTGATGACATCTGACGATTTTTTTAACTGTTCTCTCTTTTATACCTATTCAAATACCGTTCCACGCAATTCCAAATTCAAATGGAAACATAACTTTTTAATCGAAAGAAGCCAGATCACGCTATAAGTATTATGTTATTTAAGAATGCTGTAATCAACCTTTTTCAAATTGTTTATTTTTGTATTGATTTTATCAACGCATCCACATTACTAAGCGTAACTATTTCTCCGCCTGTTACTGTATAACAACTATGGTTCGCTGTTTTTTCGGTGCTAACCCTCTGTTATACCAATTATAATCAAATTGAATTCAGGCATTTGCTATTTATAATCTACTCAGTAATACTAGTCCTTGCAAATAAATTAATCTCAAAAAATAACGCCTCAACTCATTGTTAAGAATGTTTAATGATCTATAAAAATAAAAAGGCAATATTTTAAAGCAGCCGTGATCCCGCTAATCAAGGGCGGTAGCTCAATCAAATGACAGCAATAAATCTTCAAAAACCAGAAGATTCAATTACACGGCTACCGGAAGGCGTGGAGTGGCAATAACAAATTGTCCGAGATAAATAAAGCCCCTTTGATACACAGAAGACGGCCCCGACTCGTTACTCTTATCGCCGCGACGTTTCTTGGGAATATTTATTGAACGCTTAATGTTTCGGTTAAAAATTAATTGGTACCCCCGTTTGTAGCCCGGCCACCTTTACATTATAACACCGAAAACACTTAAGCTAACGATGCGACGGATATCATTCAAGTCGCGAGGACTTTTCTAGTAATTAGACGCGCGCTTTATATCATTCGTAACAAGCTTAATTATAGCGCCGTGTATATAAATAATCTGCGATTAATTACCGTTAGTATTTAGAATGATATTTGAACAAATATTTTTAGTCTAATCCTATAATAATACGACCAGAAATAAGATTAATTGTTTAGTTTTATTTCAATTCAACTAGGTCACCGGAATGTGTGAGATACTTTCATAGTAATGCATATGTATATTTAGATTGTAATTTATTTATACGTTTGAACGATAACCCGCAGGCCAGAAATAAACGGTAATAAAAACATCACGTGGGCTGTGTGATAATAGAAGTGTGACAATTCATCTTAAATCTCGCTGTTATCTATCAGAGGCATCCATGCGGAGAGGAAAGCCAACTTACGATTTTTCCTGGGACTATATTCACTGTTACTTTGCTGACGAGTAAAATTTTTTCAAATCTTTATATTTTTCGTCATATATCAACATAATCGTATCTATCTCATGTCTGTTTAAAAATCAAATCAAATGATAGTTGCTGATTTACGTTCAGCCTAATAGAAATCGCTTAAGCAAACTTTATTTTACAATAATTGTGTAACATCACGCCTGTAATCTCCGAAGGGGTAGGCAGAGGAGCGTATTACACCCCCACATTTCATCAGTTGCGTTTAGTCCCACAATGGAATAGATGGTGAGAATTGTATACGTTTCGGAAATATAACCCTACCCTGTGACTATAGTACAAGGCAAGTGTAGGGATTTATTGTGGATAGCTAATAGCCACGATAATTAATACGCGATGTTCAATCCGTTAGTGTTGGGCGGCAGCGTGGCGACTGCAATCGTGCGTCAACCGCATACCAACACGACGGTGTCGCCGGCGCGTCGCGTATCCATGGCAGCCGCGATCTCGGCCGCTATCCATATCTATAATAACAAAACACTCGAGATCTTATTATTATGGTGTTTAAGTTCAAATTTCTAATATAAACGCTAGCTCTTAATACGTGCATGGTCAGTTGTATTTAGCGAGATCGCGGAGCTGACACGACACCTCTCTCGATCGATGAAGCGTGCCGCTATTTCTGTAGTTGTTGTTTGGAGTGTTGCGGGAAGGTAAGATGTCGAAAAGGATAATTTATTGCCAATGTTTGCCTTAAACTATACTTTGATATATTAGTATTATTAAATGTCTAGACACAAGACAATGTTATTCAAACATAGGTATAACACAAAGATTGTTTAATTTATTGAGCATTTGATTGAGCATTGAGCATTTCAACATTTTATTATAATTAGCTTTAGATACCTCCGTTTGAGCACTGTGTGAGTATTACGTGAATGTTCATTTGTGACTGTCAAACTGGGTCTGTAGACTGTCTGTGCAAATAACTCCTGTAAACATCACTTAAACCGTGTTTACAACCATCTAAGCATAAGTTATTATTGATAATTAACACTTACGCATCAAGGCAATTATCGTATGTATACATTAAAAATGAAACGCTCCCAAATTTTTGATTCCGTATGAAATGGATTTATACTTATATTTTGAAAATCAATTCCATACTTCATTTATTTTACGTAATATTTACACATTCGTACTTTATTTTTACCACAAAACTTTAAGTAGATACACATTTTACCTGTTGTAATGACACAACGATTCAAATGACTGATTGAAATATTCAAATTGAACATAATACTGGTGCCAAAAATACACATTCTCTCATAAATACACAATCTCATATACACAAACACCTAAAATTGAAATAGGTCGAAGATACATTTTATTTTCGTCGTTAGTACGGTCAGCGGCTCAGCAGTACCACACAAGGTTTTGGAAAATTATACTTTTAATAAAACAACAAAGATCTTTGTTTTCCATACAAAACGTCAAAATAATTTAGTGTCCCGCGATAACGGAACCCACCTGTAGAGATAAAACGATTACAGTGCACATTAGTACGATAAAACACAGTGTCGGATACACGCGTCCATTCATACCGAGTAGATCAGTTAAGGACATTGTACTGTGCAATCATAAATAAATACAATGCTGGTGTTCATTTTAAGTGTTATTGGATTATTCACTTTAGGTGAGCATTTATTTTCGTAATAAATCTTCTGCCGATACCTACTAGAGCGATTAACATGACTGTCAATAAATAGAAATGAAAACGATTGTAATAACACACACGCCACTTGCAACACTCGATTGTGTGTTTAAACAAAACATTCTTGCATCACATCGCGTCGTTTTAATTTAGTTTTGCGGCTTGAATGAGGTCCGGTCGCCGCCCGCGCCTCGTCTACACAATGGACTCCCGACTCATCTCATATCGCAACAACCTCTTAATAAATATTTATTCAATCCACTGTTGACAATCGTATTTACAATATTATAGCGTCTAGTTGTTGATGTCGCCACGACATGCGGCGTGGGCTGAATATTTTGTATCGAGCATCACTTGTTTTAGATTTGTGTCAGTGGCACTTCAGATAAGCAATGGCACCGTATTAAGTAGACATTTGCGTACTTATATTAAGTTACAATAGGACATTCCTATATTAAATTTTTATAACTGACTATGTGTTCCAAAAACATAAGGACTTGTATCGAACGTTTTATTCATTTCATTTCCACCTAAAGACTTAGTAGTAGTAGTACCGATTCGCCACAGCAGCAGATTTCGATGCAAACAGAAACCACAAACAGGACGTAATGCGATTTATAAGTAGTTACTAATCCGGATTAAGAGTTGAACATTCTAGAACTATAGGTGTAGTATTAGTAAACTGTACATTTCCTTTACTCTACGCCTGTGGTTAAATGGAAGCGAGATGCACACGGCTAGGCGTGCGCAATTATGTCAGCCGCCCATCAGACACTTTCTCGGGCGCCACACGTCGCCTCGTCGGTTCACGCCGCGCACACTTCCACCGCATCCGACACCCGAAACCAAGCAAACGTAAACCTTAACCACCAACTTTCTTCTCTTCAATTTATATATTAAACCTAATTCATTTAATTGTCTAGCTGAGACGACTGACATAAAATAAAAAGAAATGCTAATTAAATAAATATGTAGTACGTAACTTTTATATAAAATCATCTCGCCATGTGCCATATGTGCACATAACGATGCATCGAGATCTGATTCTCTGTTCAATCATTGCACAGCGTACGTAGAACGGATCGGAATGTCGGATGATGGCCGGCAAAACGGTGCAAATCGCGAGAAAATGACGAATGATTGCCGCCGTTAAAACAAACTGAAACCTGTGCTTATGATGCGCCGGCGCAATTACCTACCTTCAAAGCGAGCATCCAAGAGTTACAAGTCGGGAAGAACAGCTACGTAAAAATAATAAACCTAAAGATAGCCGTATTATAAGGAAATAATGCTAACGAGTTTTGTTTCCCTTAAACCGTTTCCTAAAAACGTGTATTATATTTTCCAGTGTCACCAGAAAGCTGCTTCGTTCAACGGTGTCTAAGCTGCCACCCTCAAGAGACAATTTGGCCCGGCAAATCTGTAACGTGCCATCCTTCCAACTGGGTGACAGCTCAATGGGTGCACAACCTGGGACATCCGCCGCCGTCGACAGACTCCAGAATCCCTATAGAATATCGTTGCTTAAAGATGGTCGCCACACCAGATGACAAGTCGTGTAAGTTTACCTCGGTATCTATGGTTTAGTACAATGTTTATTATGATGTCATTTATAGTTATTATCAGACCAGGCTTTACTGTCCCGCTCTTAAATATAAAATATCCGTTGCACAAAATAATTGTCTATGTACCATTTTTTACCAAGATACCGACTATGTTTTGCCGTGTAAATCGCTGAAGTACATTGATATTGTGAAAATTATTGCGTTTCTTTTTTCAGTTGGCAACACGGTAGACATCATTCGAGGTTGCGTTCCTCGGGCTCAGGTGGATTCGGTATGCCAGGGGTTGGAAGCTGTGGAACGAGCAAGAGGCCATAGTGATGCTAGATGTAATATTTGCAATTGGAACGACTGCAATTCGTCTGTGCGCGTCTCATCACAACACCTTCCTGTATTATCTATGGCTCTATACTTTATCTTTAGGTGAATGTCATTTTCAAATTCATTGAACAGGTTTGAATAAGGAAAAAATACACACGTCATTGTACATTTCTTGTAAATATTCGATTTTATTTTGAACTTTGTGCAATATTGTCGCTAGGCTAGAAATTCCAATGTGCCATATTCCAATAAACCCTCGTCTTTAACAATAGTAAGAAGTACATTATAATAGTCTGTAATATAAAAATACAACAAAAGGAGGAAGATACCTTCTGTACGCACGTGGACTTACCACATGTCAAATTACATTCGAAATTAAATGTTATTTAAGCAATGAGCACAAAAAAACATTTTTATGTGGGTTCGTAGTGGTTTGTAATATGTGAAACTAAACGAGAAAAACTTCACAAACATATTATGTAAAAATCACAGGCCAAGCATAACATACATATATTCCCCCTTTTGTCTAACGAACCTTGTTAACGACACATTGTTCTAATATAATTTGATATAATTTGGCCTCAGCTCGGCGACTATATTTTAATTATAGCTACTTAGGTAATATAGCAATCTAGTCTAAAAATTATTACAATTAACACAACCTTTACGATTTTATTAAAAGTCTCTTATTAAAAGATACATTTTATTACTGAATTTTCATTATTTATTTAAATTGAGTAAATGGATCTATTAAAAATGGTACTGTGTAAAATGAAACTTTTAGTACGATAAATATTTAGAGATTCAAACATATATGTAATATAATTGTATACTTAATATAAATTATAACTGTCAGTCATTTTTAAGACTAG
Organism: Myscelus amystis hages; assembly: GCA_018244895.1. Taxonomy (NCBI): domain Eukaryota; kingdom Metazoa; phylum Arthropoda; class Insecta; order Lepidoptera; family Hesperiidae; genus Myscelus; species Myscelus amystis. The sequence goes on along the minus strand of DWQT01000014.1, from coordinate 3,490 downwards.
CCAATAAATATCCATTAGGAATATAAAATAACAATTTTGTGCATACACAGGAATAGGGAATAAACAAGTTTATTAAAACAATAATCTAATGCAGTCCAAATATACAAATTCATTTTCGTTTAGTTGGACAAATATGAAATATTAGTACTTGTTAATTATTATAATAAAATAAAAATATGGCTGAGACTCATATTTGAGATACTCAAGAGTTTTAAAATAAGAACAAAGCAATAGAAATAATGTATAGATTCGATTTTTAATTTAACTAAAAGGAATGATGTAGAAATCAAAATAACCTTTATTCACTTACTAAGTGGTCGAATTTTTTGCCACAGAAAGTTAGCAAATACTTGAGTGTAAACTCTAAATATAACAGTTACACCATTAAAATCACTATCATTCAAATTTCCAAAAATTTAAATTTATAAGTAATAAAAATTTTCAAAAACTTAAAATTAATTGAACAATATTGTGTAAATCAACTGTACAATTCAACAGCATATTTACGAAAATAATATTTATTTTCAATAAGTATCTATTAGCAGTTGAAAATATCGCTAAAATACTAAAACACTCCCCGACGACTACTGACTGCCATGTAATAATTATCTGTCGACACCTAATTTGTACATTTTCAGAAATTTCATGACAGTTTTAAATCACAAAAACAGCAATAATATTAACATTAACCTCATACAACACTAATACTGCAAATTTGTAACTTTTGTAATTATCAATTCCTTTATAGTCGAACGACAATAATTTTGTATATGGAATAATACTATATTTAATATTTCGGAGCACCGAATTTAAAAACTACTCTTAAACTCTATGATCGTATGTCTAACCATAGTGAAACACTATCTAATAAAGTCTATTAAATATCAATAATCGTTTTAAAAGGGGTATATGTAAATATAGATCACATTGATATTTATTTTATTTGTATCTAAAATATTGAACGAACAATAATCTATTGTGATTTGGGAAAAGTGGTAATACCAAAAAAAATTAATTCCTCTATTAACATCACAGATACAATCATAATCATTATAACTACCAACTACATTATCACTGGGAATACCTTGATCCCAATCTCGTAAATAATACGAACTTGTCAAAAAAACTACACATGTATATCAAAAATTGTAAAATAAATGCATGAAAAGGGTAAAATGAGTTATGAGTACATACGACTATGTTACTACCTAATAAAAGCTTTGTTGTAATACATTCAACAAACATTATTTGAAACCCAGCTGTGACCTAACCAACTACCTAATAATGAGTAAAATATTAATGGCTAAATAGGTACTGTTTTACCTTAATAGGTATTTTAATAGGTACGGTACTTTATATAAATCTCCTTATGTATCTCACTAACGCCAAGGCACACGTTCAAAATGCCAGATTTGCGCATCGCTTTCCATACATCGTTTTGCCGTCATCGGGTCACCGACGCCGTCGTTGCCGCTTTTGACGATTGACGTCAAGCACTGCCCGCCGATGGTCTTCAGCCTTGGGCCTTTTTGTTCCCAAATTTGCTTTTTGCTGTCGCTACAACTCTTCCACACCGCGCGGCCGTTGCCCTGCTCTAAACACAGTCCCTCGTCGGCCATAATTTTACCTTCAGGTGTGTACACGACTAACCTCTCCAGATCGCCGTCGCTGCCGCAGTTCACGCCCGAGGCGGGGCCGCCGAGACCCGGGCTACCGGCAGTCACTCCTATACAGCAACCTTTGCCATTCTTAATTCTACCGAACCATCTGTCTTCTGTCGGAAAGAAATGTTGCGGCCAAACGTTGTCCAAATACCACCTGAAGCTCTTACACTGCAAATTTTTACGTATCTCCAATCTATCATAAATACTTTGCTGGTCCCGTATTGCCGCGATGGACGGGTTGAATTTAAAGAAGAACTCTGCCCATTCGTCCATCCAGACCGACGCGGCTCTAGCCAAGTTGGCATTCAACACCTTTGTAACTCCGCCTGGATATTTGTAAGGGCTATGCCTTCTAAATATATGTCCGACCCTAGAGCAGGGTGTGATCTCCACTCTGGCGCCGCACTGCCATGCCCTCCACGATAGTTCTAGATTCTCCGCTCCCCATATCAACATGCCTTCGTCATAACCACCCAACCGCCAAAACAAGCTCTTTCTTACCGCGAACAAACCACCGGCCATTGCCGGAGTTGGGTAAGGCTTGGAAGGGTTTTTAGATTTATTCAACATAACTTCACTACTTGGCATAAGCCACCGAAAGTGCAAGCGCCAGCTGAATGCACCCCAATGAACGTCAATGCTTTTAGTGTAAGCCAAAGTGTCTTCCGATAGTAAGTCTATGTGTGGACATATAAAGACATCATCATTACCCGCCCTCTCCAACAGTGGCTCTAACCAACCACGAGTTACCTAATAACAAAAATTTCATTTGTAATTCCTTTAACCAAAACAGATTATTTTAACATATTTTATTTACATTAGCATAAGCTTACTTCCATTCACCGCCCATCCTCTTTTAGAGATTATCTGCTGGACATATGCTTTTCCTTATCAGCACTACCTAACACATTCCTGAACTCTCTAAACCTAGCGGAAAAGGGACATCATAGCCCTCCCAGTAGAAGCTCTGATGATCTGAGTCATCAAAGAAAAGTAACTTATAAAGAAATTCGTATAAATAAATCTTAGTGATTACCACATTCAACAGCTATGTTATATCATTAAGTCATGCATGAAAACAAATACTGGCATGTACAACATGTACAAACCTCACAATGCGCATCGAGGAATACCAGTACATCCCCTGTCGCAGTCCTTGCTCCCATAAGCCGAGCCCCCACCAGCCCGGTTCTCTCCTTACTCCGCAATATACTCACTTTGTCAAGTTTGGCAATCGCATTGTCTAACTCTTTACCCAAATATTTTCTATCACTGGCATCATCCACTAAAATGATCTGTAAAAAGTAAAATACCCACTTGTAAACTATAGCAATTTTTTTTTTTGACATTATGAAATATTAATAAGTGTCTGCTCACATAAACCACACCATAAAATGCTACTGAACTTAAAAAAATGATAAAGATTGTAAAGAGTGCAATGTCAAATTGAACTTGAGATATATACATAGATTATATCTTATTTTAAGTCTATAAGTAGACAAAAGTTTTGATAAAGAACAGTATTACCTCTCTCAATAATTCATCGGGAGACCTTAAAATCACAGACATCACAGTTCTCATGAGTGTAGACCAAGCCTCATTGTGGAAGACGATGATCACACTTGCTGTTGGCAAATTGTCCAGGTCAAATTGGACGCTTTTACAACTGAAAATAGAAAATGCCAAGATGTAAAAATGAGATAAAATACTATTGATAATATCTTGCAAGGTGCAAATGTATGTGGATGTGGATGTACGTGGATGTAATGTGGATTGACTGGCTTCGTGGTCGAGCGGTTAGAGACCCTGACTGTGAAACCGGAGGT
>DWQT01000013.1:0-43829 GCA_018244895.1 Myscelus amystis hages | reverse complement strand
GCCCGATCCGTCCAGTGGTTTGGGCTGTGCGTTGATAGATCACCAAGTCAGTCACCTTTGAGTTTTATATATATAGTGGATATAACATTTTGTTACCACGACTTCTTCCAACAATTAAGAAGACCCGTACGAAAACGGACACAATTTTAAAGTCTATAGGTATTGTCTGATAACCGTGCTTAATCTATTGACTGATTTTATAGTTACGAAACTCACTTTTTTTACTGTAGAGTATGAGAGCATGTGGTACGGAAATGAATCATCATCATCACCATAAACCTATTTAAATTCACTGGCGGACGTGAGTCTGTCCCGTTAAGGGTTTTCGTGCCCTGTCCTGTGCTTGCACGTCGCTTCCTGGGTGTTTACGCTGAACGAATGTCCGCAGTTCCCAATCCGCTGGCGCCTGTGCGAGGCACGAATGTTAAAGCATCGCAGCGTAATGGGGTGAGCGATTGCGCGGCGTTACGCATGCGGCGCACGTAACGCGGGGAAATTACGCGCGTCGCTCCGCAGGATCGCCGGGAGCCGGGCGACCGTCTCCCAGGACGCGGCCGTCGAGGAATTCCCGATTCCAGACTGATTCCGTGCCGTTTGAACGCTCTCCACCGACTCTTTTTAAACATTACTTCAACAATCCGAAGAGTACCTCCTTATAACTATCGTTAATAAGGAACTAATCTAAAAATGAGCTTTTCGTTTCTAATTTGTATAGTTAAACAATATCAATTAATCGCGTAATTATAAATATCAATTTTCAATAGACACTTTTAAACTTTTATTGAAGATGGCAAAATACCGATCATCTAAAATAGTGGATATAACAAAAGAAAAAAGTTAGACGATAAGAATGCAAAAATACGAGGACAGTATTTTGAGAGAGGTACTCGACGCATGTCCCGAACCGAAGACGGACGTTGAAGTTTCTACTTTTACAAAACCCCTCGTGCGTTACCCTGGGCTGCGTACCCTCGCCGTACGCAATGAGCACGTGCGTGACAATCGCGCTTCGCCCTGCCCCGGGGGATACACTGGAGCAGGCGTTTTAAGCTCCAAACATCTGCTAGATGAAAACATATTTAAAGCCTAAAAGAGATTTGATTCTTTAACTGCGAGAAATTGTTAATAAGATAAACATGACCGACTTTTAAATATACGATTGACAGTAACTTCACATCAGAGCCACATTGCAAGCTTAAAAATTAATAACCGAACTGTTTTGAAAATGATTTATTACTTTAACGTCTTCACGGTAACCCATACAACGTACTGCTGGACTGTCCCGGTTCGAGGAACAAAACGGAAATTCTAGAAACCGTACAAACTTCAAAAACTTCAACTGTAAGGGTGCACACTTTATATCTATACGGTAATGTCAAAAATCCTATACTGTGTGTCTGTCACATTCAAAATTGACACTAAAAAACTTATTTTGAAAAACTCTCCGTGCGTTAACGCCACCCGGGCGCGGTGCCCTCGCCGCGCGCGATCAGTACGTGCGTGACAATCGCGCCTTATTGCGGCCCGAGCCCGATGGAGAGGAGCTGGCGAATCAGCCACTAACGTCAACTATGTAGGTAATGTCAAACTGAAAATATAGTGAAAATCTTAAAAACTCACCAGTATCGACAATCGACATTTGTCGACAGTCAGTTGTCAATCGTTGAACGTTCGTAAACTTGTAGCTATTAATATTTTACTACCACAATACTGTGTGGCTTTTAAATTTTAATACATAATATTTTGTTATGGATAACGATTATTTTTTAGTTAATAAGATGATATTGGTATGAAATTATGGCCAGACTTTAAACAAAATAGTAACCGAACGCGCAAGAAGCACGGGAATGTGGAGTCTTAAAAATTGATCGGAATATTTGAGGTCTTAAATACCCAAACGGAGGCTGCGATTCCAAGTATTCATTATGGAGTCGAAAATAAAAGAAATATACTTCCTTCTGGTCGCAGGAACAATCGCGAAAGGTACAATCGTAAACAAAAAAGCCAGTGACAAAGTTGTCCCCTCCGCGGCAGCACGTACGATCCTCATTCCTATAATTCTTTTTAAATGTGAAACGTTATTTTTTTGACAGCCCGTGCTCGAAACGGGACTTGCCCCAAAACAATTTCGAGATATTTTATTGGAAGATTTTTTACTAAAGTGGTAAATTATTTCAGAGTCTGGAGATAAGTTTGCGAGGAAGCATTGACATTAAGTAACAATGAATAAATGTGACCAGCGCTAACAATAGCATCTTACGAGGAGTTATATAAAACGATTGATATCAAGAGATCGACTAAAACTGAAGTTCGGTTCGGGGAAAAGCTCGAATACTCTTACTACTACTATTTACTTATAACGGCTGTTGAACATAAATGGTTTCTTAGTATGAAAAAAGGTTTCAAGCTAAAAAACAGTAATATTTTTTTATCATAATACTTTATGATCTTTTCGATGATGCTTCATGTTAATAAATAATATTAACACATAATAACTCAATGGAATTATTGCGCGAAATCCGAATTTACGGACAAACAAGCAGCGCCAAGAGCAAAAAATCGACAATAACCGTCGTTGTTGTAACAGAACAAGGTTTACATTCGCACGAAAGGCCATAGAGTTAAGTAAATACTAGAAATGAGAAATCTATCCGCGGTAAGTAATCTTGAATTATTGATGCGGAACGCGCGTTACGCGGTGTACAACAAACAAAATAGTACTTCCACAGCGCTAAATATGCAATCAACTATAAGCTTTATATCCCGCTCGGAGAGATTACAATCGCGTGTCGAAACGGGGACGGTAGCTCAACAATTTGGCTGATTGTACATCTATTTTTACGACTGTTCGTTCGATACGAAGCCTCTTTTTATGGCTCTAATATATTTCATGCACTTGTAGAAAAAAATCGGGAATGTAGGTGGGATTGAGTGGCTCCGATAAGCTAATACTGATTTCTCTGCGGACGCCCGCTCGCATAAACGACGTCTATATAGACGGTTATTGTTATTGTCACTTACAGGGAACACTTTCACCGAATTGCCACTGAAACGCAAACGATAATCCACTAAATTGACCAATACATACCTACATACGTTATTCTAAAAAAATACCTAAGAAACCACTGAAAACCTTGATAATTTCCCTTCCGGGTATGGACATGCATGCTATCTAAACTTAGCTAGAACTAATAATAAAGATGACAGCTTAATAGTGAAACATAAATTAAACATGATATACATACTTTTATGAATGATTTTGCGGCGAGCCACAGACGAAGCAACGCTATTGCTTATCACACATACCTTATGTGTTCCGGGTAGGAATCGAACCCACCACTCCGGTTGTCAGTACTAGTAGACCAGTCAATGTCATTGACGGGCCAATGGCATTTCATTACAATAATAATCTTATTTATAGTGTGATCAATGTTGACTACTCTCTTAATTTAGTGGTTATTGTGGATGCGTTGCCCTCCGAGGACAAAATATATTTGTATAAAGGACATTAGTGCGGATGTAAAATCATCTAAATATATGAATATTTAAATAGTTTAAAGATAGTTTGTCAGCTATCCGTTCTGAACGTGGACTTTGGTCATTACCTATATGTGATTCAGTTTAGTAGATAGTTCGCGGACGAGCTCGGTGAATCAATCAGCGAAATTGTGAAGGGCATAGAGTATAAAATGTGTTGTTTATTCCGGCATCGTCGGACCGCGGTGCGGAGCGCTCGTAGCGATCCCGACAGCGTTGCAAATCAAATGTTTATTACGAGCACAAACAGGTTGGTTTCATTAACCAATAGCGAACAGGCCCGACGGCATTCTACTCGTGTATAATCAGTGTGTATTAACAGCCACAGAGCTCACAACACTTACAAATGGCGCGATCATTACATTTGAGTCCATCGTGCGCCACATACAAGTTCAAATGTGTCTTAGTTTTGGTCACCTTCGTCAATGTTTTCGCAGTATAGTAGAAATAATTATAACATAACCTATCTATATGCCATAAATAAAGGTTACTGATGATAATGTTATTTTATTGTTAGAAATAATCTTGTACTGGGTATTTTCCCGCCATTACTTCCTCCCCATTCAGTCCTATAGAAGTTCATTAATGTGTCGATAATGCCCTTCAAGAAACAAATTCAAATAAAATAAAGGAGTACCTCAAGTTGATGTTCTTTTCTCTTTTACCTCAATCCTTGCTTGAGGTACATGTAATTAAATCAGTTTTTTTACATAATCTGTTATAATACTATTTACAAATACATGGAAGAGTTGAAGAGATGCTACGCATGTACAAGCAAATTTCCAGCTACAATTTCCAATGTAAAGTGGCTAACGAATGCAACGCCTGTAAGTATTAAATCGAGGCGCATTATGCGTAGTGGGTGCCGCGATACCGGGAATTGCTTAACATGTCTATTTGATGGCCGTTCTGCAGTAACGGCCGTACAACTTGTAGTTTATCTGCGCCGCCGAGATCTCGTCCGCGACTCATACTCGATTAGTTATCTTATTTCCGACATCTGACATTCGTGCCGCCGCTAATTGGGGAAAACATTCCCGTTTACTTTCGATTTTACGAATGCTATTTTTGTAAAATCGCATATACATAGAACAAATAATAATAATAACTCGGAGACAATTCCACACGCAGCTATCCGATTCCAAATTAGACATACCGTATGTATTATACCTATGTCTTATTTGGAATCGGATAGCTTCCAAATTAGACATACATACGGTATGTAGATTTGTAATGCTTATATAGATATTTTTATTAAAGTCGGACACAGAACATACAAATGTGCTCACCACAGAAATGTTTGTCCTGGATGAGAATCGATCCCGCGACCTCCCGCTTTGCAGTCGCGGTCTCCAACCGTTGGACCACGAGGGCAGCCATTACAGTTCACACACTTGCAAACATATTAATCCGTGTTTTACAAACATTTTAGTCCGGATGATAATCCTTGTTAAGCGTAGGTACGGTAGAGCGTTTCGCGTTATAAAGCGTTTTATTGACCAGAGCCTAGATTAATTAAACACCCAATTGCCTTTACGTCTGATTTGTAAAAACGATTAATTTACAAAATCGTCGGAGAACTTAAAAGTAGGATTAAGAGTAAAGACGACGAAATGGTAGCCGGCAGCGGTGTATCGTAACTGTACCTTGCATAACTAATGTGAAACAATAATGAGGCGTGGTCCGGGCCCGTTCGTGCTAATTGACTATTGTGTCAATAAAATCCTCCACTTCCTGCCATATCCCGGAGCGCTCCACCGACACCTGCAGTGCTGGTGGCCGCTCATTATCTACTAATTAAATTATTTAGGCCGCCATCCTCCGCAGCGCTAGCGGCGTTTTCTATACAACTGGGCATAGAGTAAAAATACGCACAGAACATCTATACATTTAAACAAAATTGTAGTGACTGTTCGTGATTGCATAATATCTATGTTGTTTTAAGTGCTTTAAGTTATTTACACGATACTAAAACAGAAACAAACTTTTTTATAAAATTTTTATATCCGTCTTTCTGTTTATTCGGGCTAATCTCTGAAATGGCTGAATGTATTTTATTAACACCTACTTTTATTGAAAGATAGACGAGATTGAAGGGCAACATATAAATTGGTAATAACAGTTGCATAAGTTGGTTCAAATGGCGCGTCTGCAATTTTATAATTTTCTCATGACAATCTCTGCGTCCAACACGTGTGCTGTCGGATCCGTTTTATTGCCGCGTTCGTTTTGGGAATCTTAACGGTGTATCCGATATGTTGCGCAAAGCTCACCTCTAAATTAAATGACCGACTTCGATTCACTTTTGTCGTTTTATTACACATATCTTAACATGTCTCTGAGGGCGTGAGAAATAGGAATGTGTTACTAAATAATAGTCAGCGTTTCTTGACGCTGAGAATAAGTATTGCTAACATACTACTCGTATGTTGTTGTAGTTTGGTGGATTGTGGACAATGTTTGCACACAATTGAGTCCTTGTAATGGAATGTTACGTGTACCTGAATTATAAAGTTAACACCCTAAAGAAAATAGCTACGAAACTCGGCATACTTAAATCTTCATTAAAGAAGCTCGCTCGACACGTTACCCTATTGCTAATTCGACTTAAAATACTGCATCTGTGGGGGTCCTTAAGACCTGTTCAATCTTAACCCTTCCGTAATGATCGGGGTACAATAAACCCGGAAGGAGGGTCCGCTTCATCCATGGCTTTCGGAGGATTGAGTGCAAACCTAATATCCTTATTAGAAAAGATGGGATTAGCGTTAATGTTTATTTTCTTATTCAGAACGGTTGAAGGATAAGGGATGGTATGTTTTTTTAAATCTTTTGTATATTAATTAAAAATATAATACTTAGATCTTATGCGTAATATAACAACAGTATAGCAACTCGTGGCTCATTAAATATCTATTTCAAATAAGGGAAAATGCTTTAATGACAAATAGCATAGGACCATGGTGAGACAACGGTAAGCCACCTTAAATATTAAATAATAAAATCAGGACATTATAAATCTAAAACCACATATCACTCGTTAAAATTAGCAATCACATCGTATAAGCTATTTACTAATTCAGTCGGCTTCAAACCAGGCGGCATAAATCTTGCCCACGGAGTGACAAATAAAGGCGACGCCACACTACACTGTAAGCGCGGCTAGCCTGTGAAAGCGTCAATAATATAAAAGCTTTGACGATACTCATATTAAGACATGTTCTAAGATTTACATGTTTTAGTGTGCAATCCGGAAAAAATTGTAAATTTGATTAACATAAATCCAAATAGATATTACTTATTACTTTAGTGATTTTTGTAGAAATGCATGAAATGGGAAGAAAATTTACCGTTAATGTTTGTTTGTATTTTGCTTTATTAATAAAGAATCGCGTTCGATACTCTCTCGGGCGAATGGCGCGCAAGGCTTTGCTGAACGCCCACACGTGACTCCAGCGCTACGCCTGACGCCTGACGCCTGGACGTCGAGAGCTGGCTTGACTTGTGGACTAACACCTGTTGTTTAGTTGTCTCGCAGCTTTTATAATTAATGCATTATCTGGGTACAATTATTCATGACAAACTTGTTATGTTGTTGAAATGATATCAATAAATATTTTCATGGATATACCACGGAGATATTTACTCATATACACGGAAAGCCTATTATGGAATGAAAAATTGTAAGATAGAAGATTGGATTCATTTCCATTCATTAGATTCGTTTTCTGTTAGGCGCGTACGTCAACAGCGTTCGAATGTCATCCGTGAAGGCGGAAAGCTGAGGAATAGATTCAGATCCGCGTTAGCGCCGCCGCGAGATCCTGCGGGATAATTGAACTCCCAAGACGCTGTCGTATAATTGACAGGGCATGAGTAACGCCGCTCCCCGCGTCCTGCCGCGATAAACAATGAGCGCGGATAACGAGCCGCGTCATAACCTACACCCACTGACACCCGTCAATGCGGACACCACGCTTATGGTCTCCCGCGAAACTGACCCGTAAAATATCGCCGACTCGCAATTACAATTTCATCCCTTAGCAGCTTCACAGTCGCTGCTGACTCGAAATGTAGATTTTATTATTAATTGCTATTTATCCAAGTATAACAGAATGGAATAGATTTTTTTAAAATGATTTTTGCAATAGTACAGGACACGTTCAGGTGTGCCAACTTTTAACAAATATGGAAATTGCTGGAATTTTTTACTCCTAAAATACTTCGTAGTAATAAACGTACTGATTATTTGATTAGCTGATGTATGTAAACAGACTTCCTACAGAAAACTTTCTAATTTTTCGAAATATAATTAGTGAAATTTACAGTAACAAAATTGTGATACCAATTTTTATAGCCCGAAGACCCAAGAGCCGCCTCCGAGCTGGCGACCCGAGCTGTCACACAAATCGCATTATGTTATTTGTAAGCCGTCCAACCGCCAATTGGTGCCAATGGCTGTTATTGGTTATTACTGACTTATTGCTCGCGATGGCATGAGCCTTAGCTCATCGCCGGTGTCCTAATATAGCTTAACAATTTCGAAACGCTCCAAATAGATATTTTTTCATTAAAATGTCCATATTTGCCGCTGCATCGCTATGCAATCGAACTTTTTTGAAACGATAAACTTAAGTTACTCGACTTAACGATGACTCAGAAATGGTACAGGACCTATCGGTTCGATTCCCTTATGTTAATATGACAGACGCTGACCTTCAAACAGTGTTGTGTTTCATGTAAAGTATACTGAACATTATGATGTACATGTACATATCCAATAGCGGTCTGTTCTGAAGAACAATACCGGCATCGGTCGCGGCGCGGCTTCGTCCAGGCACTCCTGTCGAGTGCAGTGTTTCCTATCCCAGCACCACGGAATGCCGCCCGCTGGAATGTGCACGCGCCTCAATATTTTAAGGCTACCCAAACACTAAGCGACTTCGATGATAGAACTTAGAACACGGAAATTTGTTGGGTAAGAAAAAAGTTTAGCCACAAGTTTGAAGGTGGGTAAAATGTTAAAGATAAAAAAAATAGAACCAAGTCTGTCATTATGAAGTTTATTGATAAAACTTTGAATAATACTTGTCCTGCTTTTCAATTACACCGATTCTTCGCACCTGTGAACAGATCGTCGGGCCAGTATACTGATATGATAGATATTGTATTTCCAAAGATATTAGAATTGTATTTGAAAATACATGTTACTTTTATTAAGTACGTAATACAACGAAATGTCTGAAGTACAAGTATGTATGTAGTGCAGTATAAGTGTAGCTTAAAACATTTGAAATATTTGGTTAACACGTAATTATAAACCAGTTGTCTCCACAAGTTTTCCCTCGCCAGAAAAGCAAGTGATATTTAAATTTTAGGTTCTAAAGCGCAAGTAACTTTCTAAATTCAGAGAAGCGTGTCAGAATCTGAACCCAAATCGGAGTGGGATGCTGACATTCACACCACAAGACTGTCGTTGCTTATCTCTGTTAAGTCCGGCTGCAGTTAAGATATGAACAAACCGCTCAGTTCGCATCTAGCCTTAAACGAAGTCAATTGTAATCGGCGACCATTAGAAATACAGCCTGCACATAATATCTGCGCACATAACACAATAGATAATGCAAATTCGACCGAGATCTACATACCTACGTGTTCCTGGATTATGTAACCGACCCGTATTACATACACGTGTCTTGTAAATGTACTTATAACGCTCTTAGTAGTATGGCGGCAACGTTGTGATAGCGGTTTACATGGCGCGTAATAATACTGATTGGATATTTCCTTCAGTGTTAAACCTTGACTGGTCCCCTAGTTAGCGGGTTCGATTCTTATCCAGAACAAATATTTGTGTGATATCCGATAGCTTTTGTTCTGATTGTGAGTGTAAATGGATATTATTATTTAAGCAGGTATATCTATGATTGATTGCCTGGATACTATAATGGGAAGTATATGAAATGTCCTCAGGATGCTGTTGTTATGTTATGCCCCTTATTATTTTAATTTGTATTTGATATTATTGGCGTGACCATAAACAAATTAATAGAGTTTTAAGTATCAACTGCATAAATACACAAGTGATTGGTCAGTAAATTTCCTTATTTAAATGTTCTTAGAAAATGCGACAATTTATATGTAAATGGATTGTCCGCGAAATAACCGTAGCTCCGCGGTAAGTGGGTGAAGGTTGGTCTGGTTGGAGGAATGCGAGCCGATGTTGTCTGTGGATTTGTTTTAATCGATTGAATTTAAATGTTTTGCATGTAATCTTGATTTAATGGTTCTGAGACGAAACGATCCATTTATCTCTAATTATTAAGAAAACGACATCAGCTAAATATCTATGGGCATTTACGAGTAAAGGTATAGTTTTGAGGTACCTACGCCAGCCAGATACACTTATTCAGAATGTCCCGGGAGGTATTTGGTAAGTAACAATCACTGTATCCTAAAACCATCCACATTCTATATTAGATAGGACTGAATTTCTGAAGTTTTTCCACATTTGTTACTTTTACACTACATATCGCGTTAATTCCCAATTCGATCAATTGCAAGTTCCGTTTTATACAATGTTTTGTCACTTTACACCCATTGAATAAGTATTTAATGGTCCTTGATTACTTCATGTAGTTTTATTTGTTTCTTCTTCTATTATTTAAAATGTTTTCTTTCGTTTACTGCGTAACTTCATCAGTCTATTAATTTAATAAAATCTGTACTGTAATTAATTAAGTTTCAAAACAGTAGTAAACACAATTTTGATAAGGTTTCTCACGAAATCTTTAATCTTAATTACATAATAAATCGTACATATTTGAAAATCTTACAAATACATCTTCTGATGAGGTATTTGATAAATAAAAGTTATAGAGAAAACCAGATCTTAACCAAGGTTGGTGAGCGACTCATAGTAGCATTGACATTCTACCAAAGATGTCGTTGAAACAGCAAAAGCAATAAATGTATTTGACGCCGATGCCAGCGCATCTTGAAATTCATTATACGACTAACTTATTTCTAAAATACAAATGTACAAAAGACTAAATAAAAGAACTAGGTACTCTCAGTCGCTGTTAATAAGAAATATCTCTATTTTGCGTGAGATTAAACATATGTCTATGTCTCCATAAACTATGTACAGATTCTAAATCCGATCTTGTTTATCAGGAGTTTTGGTTCCCGTATTTATAAGCTAATATATTTTTGCTTAAAGAGTTGATTTCGATTAGTACATCGTATTTTGGTGTATGACGGTCACCTGCATGAATCTGTTATGTTTGATAAAACTTTTTACAAGCAACCCGTATCAAAGCCGACGATTGCACAGATACCCTAAATCATTAGCCACAAAACGGTACTTTTTATATCAATTATGTAAATGTTCGCTCGATAATTTAGTGGCGTCTCCGCTGTAAATAAAATAAATATTGCAGCTGATTTCTTTGACCTTGAAACTTGATAGTAAATGTCTTGGGTTCGGGTTTACGACGTGCTTATAGGCAACGGGGCTCTCGAAACGCGATAGATTTATAATATGTTTGGAGAGTGCACCGCGGGAATGACCGTGATGAAATTTGATTTATAAACGAAGATAACATATAAATACAAAGTTGTATAAAAAGAACACGTGATTCAAATAGTCCCCTTACTGCAAGTGGAGGTGCCTGGTGGCCGTCGTTACTCACGTACAAACATGATTTTATTTTGGTACTTTTTGCTTACTCAACGAATTACTATTAGGCCAACCTTAAAGTGTAAACGAGAATGCTCAAATTAAAAGTAAAAGTACAGTAAGCTACAAAATACACAATTTGTTACGATTCATTAAAGATACAGTCACTTCTAATAAATCCCGTCACAATTCCTACGTTACTGCGCTCGAATCAGAAAAACACACTCAATCAAGAAGTCAACGATGCATACAGAGAAAAAATTACGTACAATCAATATAAAGCAAGATTTGTTCCGAAATTGCCACTAAATCTGCCTCTCCCATTTAATTTCCCGCGTCTTATAACGGGGAACTTTAAAAAATAACCATTTCAAGGGCGGTTAGTTCACCTCGGGGTTCGAGATTGAGCACCGGCTATTTAAACTCGAAAGATTAGGCAATTACTAGAAAGAATTGGATTAGCTTTGACTTCGGGACTTTTGGGAAACACCTACTTGAAAACTAAAATTTCGTAGGGAGTGAATGTACTTAATCACGAAAAGTATAAGTATAATAATTTAGTAAGACACATTTTTTTTGTCTTTTAATAAGTCAATGTTTATCTATAAAATCCACTAACTAGCTCTACCAATTGTAAACATTTCTTTCACTAAATCCTCCATGAAACATTTTGTTAACCATAAAGCGCATAAACAGTCAAACCATGGACTCATACATTGGCACTTATATAATGGGGCCGCCGTCATCCATCATGCACCTGAATAAATAAATCAGTAACGTTAATCTTACGAGAGGAGAATTTGGAGTTATTTACAGCCTCCGAGACACAAACATAAAAATCTAATGCACGCTTGTACACGATAAATCACGCGCAGGCGATGCAACCTCCAAGTTTAATGGCGAAAATCTCTTTCGTCACTGGATTCCCACAGAATAATTTATACACCTTGTCATAATTAAGAAAGACAAATTGAATGTAAGCGGCCCTTTGACACTTTAGTCAGCATCGAGCGAGAACTCTGCAGGAATACTCGTAGCTTTCTTAGCTGAGGAGAACGATATTCAAGAATTCGACTAATGCTCTTTTAATATATCACTGGTAACCTTTTTTAGGTCCGTTGGCTTGAAAGGTACTGACTCCGAGCACTACGCTGTTCCAGTGAAATTGTAAGTTAAAAGCTTCATCGAAATTTAATAATTCCTATGAAATAACTTTAGAAATAGTAGGTGAGGCTTAACGACTACTATGTCCGACAATTGCAAGTTGAAACCTTATGCTTTTTTTTAACAAACAACTTAAATTTTGGAAATTTCGATCCTACAATCGTCAGAAATTGCTTAACGTTTGCAGACAACTTGCAGTCCGCTGCCACGTCAGATCTACGCTTATGCTGTAGATTTTAGAATATAAAGGTCGTGTATGAATGCTTAATATGCTTCTATAATATATTACAACATTTAGGAAACAGAAACAATAATTAGACAGCGGGTATTAGTAGTAGTAATTTAGTATGTTATATCGTGGCTGCTACTGAATATTGTTTCATAATGTTAAGTCAGTCGATAATCAAATTTGTGCAATAACAATTTATCTTAGTTTATATCGATGAGCAAACCGAAGCTCGCGAGTCTGGACGAGCTGCCTACGATGGTTGACAAAACGGTCGTTTATTACCGAAAGTCCAACTCGCTACGTGGGTACTTCCACGTCGGCACGAAAGTTGAAATTTAAGGCATATGGGTTTCCAATGGAGATTTATTATCGTAATAATTCCTCCCACTGAATTCGGATACATCTTTCGCTGTTCGTTAGCTGCACATTTGCATAATTTGAATTATCAATTCTCAACATAAAACATGGAACGCTTTACGACAGGTATTTGTAAATTATCTAGTCGATATTTTGTATTAAAATTCTACGATTTCTTTTTCCTACTTAAATGCGTCTAATTCGATTTCGAATATGCGATATTTGATCTCCTTAAAATTGCTATCTGCAGGAATGTTGTAAATTAATGATAAAATGTTCACATGCAAAATAACTGCAAGATTTCTACGATCGGTCACGAATTCGTTTAATTTTATTTGGCAGCGCTACAAATTAATTTGTGGATAAATTTTCCTTTATGGACGTTTCTATTTGGCTCCTTGGGGTGATTTTTTTGCATGAGGGGTGTTTAGTTTTTTATCGGATGTATTTAAGCCCCCGGCGTGGGGTTAAGTTGTACGACTTTAATACTTCCTCACACGCGCCTGACGTTATTGGCACAGGAAACTGATGATCCGGTACCGTTGCCATTTATTTTATTTGCTCCATTTCTGTAATTTATATTTATCTTCTTAACTAGAATAACTTACTTTAAACAGTCCTATGAAATGTTTAAAAATCAGTTTTTTAATGTTTCAGTAATGTTAACACATTTGTTATTTAAGGTTCA
This sequence comes from Myscelus amystis hages, assembly GCA_018244895.1. NCBI lineage: Eukaryota > Metazoa > Arthropoda > Insecta > Lepidoptera > Hesperiidae > Myscelus > Myscelus amystis. Next base: position 30,173 of record DWQT01000013.1, on the reverse strand, counting down.
CCACTTCAAATCACAATTAGGCAATTGAGATAACTTTGTCTTTGTTAATGTAAATACGAGTATAATAGCGTTCCCAACGTACAGTAAATCCTATCTGTATGTATAAATATATAAGACAGTAAAGGTACGTCTGTAGTACATCGCGCAACTTATCGAGCAGCACCGCGTGCATCGCTATCACAATCAGTTTTATTTTACTCCAGAGGGAACCTATCTCTATCGAGTGAGCGCGGGTTATTTATTCCTTTTTTAAAACTTAAACAAGGGATGTCACACGGATGTTTTATGATAGATTCTTGCTTGAGAACGCCTTCGGTAGCCAACGAGATCATTTGATGTACAATGAATGATTACCTTGTCGATAAATAAACGTAAATCGTATACTTAAATGAAATTAACTTACTCCTAAAATCCGAACTAAAAAGACAACAAACATTAAACACAGTGTTTAAAAATGGTGAAAATATTTAAGAAAAAACTCCATTCTATATACCAATGTTGCGAAAAAATAATGAAAAGTCTTTAATTCTAAACAAAGATAGCGAATAATAGAAAACGAAGCAGCGGTTTGTAAGAGGGAAGGCAAAAACGCTACCCCACAAGATCCTGACTCACGTAAAATGTAATGGGAAATTACTCTAAAATAAAAAAAGTCTCCCCCGAACGGAACCCTTACTGTTACGGCAATTTGAATAAAGCCGGTTACACATGATCCATTTTTGAATTCAATGCAAATATAACTTAAGAAGGACTTAGTGGTTTTTACCTTGAAGTCATTAGACGTGCAATAAACATTTATATGGGAAGTTAAGCCTGTAGAAGGCGACTATTAACTTAAATTTAACTCAAACATTACCTTTAAAGTTGTAATACGAAAGTGACATGAAGTTATCACCAAGAAAAACGCACACCTCTATTTGCTTCAGATAACATGGATGGTGCGTATTGTCTCTAAGACTTCCGTAGCACGGCACACTAAAAATTCCACTTAGAAACAAGTCTCAATATGGACATGATATTGTGCCTCCCCACAGTACAAGGTCATAAAACTTGAACGCTTTTAATCGAATATTGTTGCAAGGTATTTTACTTTTGGGTGGTACGTGACTGGAGAGATCTATTAAGTTAATTAAAATCCGGTGCAGTTGGTATTTTGTACGGGCATTTTCGATTTGGTGTTAGATTACATCTATATTGCGAAAAGGAATTCAAAAGAAACATGGTTCAGTAAATATTTGTATACCAGTAAAATAACGAAATGTTTATATCAAGACTCTTAACTGCTTTTCACTTCGTTATAATGATTATCTCAAAACATTTTTGGGTTTGAGTAAATTTTATAAATCTTAGAAAGTTTATTAGTTACGGAATGATGCAATGTTAAGAAAAACAATATGAGATCGACCCGGGTTTTTGTTTCCCGTAAATTTTTAGAGATAGCGGGTTTGCGACCGAGGATTTATATTTGTCGACGAAACGTTCGAAGACTAAAGCTTTATGGGCAGCTACCCGCGGCTCGCTAATCCCGCACCAAAAAACACAATAAGCCATTCGCCACCAAGAGCCGAGCTAAATTATTATCCGAGTCATTTCAACCCCACGGCGAGCGATCTCTGTAAAGCGTTTGATAAAGTGGATCACAAAACGCGACGCGAGCAATGCAACATAAATAAAAACGGGCACATAAGTGGTCCTTGCGGTAAGCCGCCGTCTCAGCCCCGAATCGCGAAAGTGGTTTCATGAGCTAACCGTGCGAAACGCCTTCTCGGTTGTTATTGTGAAAGTTGAATTATGAAAATAATAAAAAATAAGGCGACGCGTACCGACGGGGGGCTAACTCGAGTCACGCGGCCGCACGTGCGAGCGGGCGCACCGCACCAACCAAAATATTGAAAATTTTAACCACCAATTGTAAACGCTCCAACTCTTTGTGCGCCTACATTGGCTTTTAATCGACACGTGACTATCTTAATTTTGCTTATTACCCCGAGGAGTAATTTAATTATGAGAGCTAGTCACCCGTATAAATACAGTGCACTTGAGTGCGAAAGTGTGACCGCAATACATTTAATTTGAAATTCGAATTGTTTTTAGCACCGTATACGAATTATTTTTTATTTGTAACTAAAGGAAGGTTGAATATCAAACTTTAGTCCACTTTGAAATGAATTGAGCTTTTGGTCAATAAAATCAGAATTGATAGAAAACAGGCAAATTGAGAACTGTACATTTGTGAGTATTATAATAGTACTTACTAGGTACCGAGACAATAAACATGAATCTATTCATTGTCTTGTCACACGGTATTTACTACCCGATCTCACTTAATAAGGATTAGCCATCAGCTTCCATCATTCATCCAATATTTATTTGCACCATTGTATTAATAGTAGAAAAATTTAATACTGTTAGAGTGTGCCGCGGGAGTCTAGCTACCGGATTATAGAGGGTAGTTTTTTAAATAGGGTTAGGCGCATTTTTTCCTCCCGCTAGCGAGGGAGGGTCGTGATAAATGACACATGCACATTTTTCGAAATACCCAATTTCGGATTTAAGTCACCCCAAAGTGGCCTGGTGCTCGGACAATGGATCTAAGCTCGGGATGGAGCGACCTCGGGCGTAATTCACACCGGCTTTTGTACCAAAGGGTGTTTGTTTGCGCACCTCCATCATAGCGATATTGGAAACGGTTATGTGGTTTAATAATGCATTTTTCTATCGTGACGCCTTGCCATTACCTTGGGATAAACTGCGCGGAAAATTGATGGCGAAAAAACGTTAATGTCGTGTCGCGCTTCATTGCGGACTATTTGTTGTACTGAAAAGTGCTTTTAGATTGTCAGATGTTTTACTGCTGAACTTTGCATACATAATAAGGGCTTTATCTTAAGTAACCTTTGAATTATAGTATTAAAAGCATACTTTCTTTACCAAAGAAATGTGCTCATAACACATGTTTTCTTAGATGGAAATCGAATCCTCGTCCTCTGATTTAAAACTCCGATTCTCTAAGCACTACCCAAGAGACAAGTGGCTAAGACGATCTGTATTGATTATTTTCTTCTTTAATAATTCTCTAGAGCATTTATTAACAAATTATAAACATTTCAGTGTTGATATGTAGCTCAAGAACATAATTTTCAATGAACCAGTAATCTAAAACGCCTCAATGAATTCTAGATGTTTGTACGTAGACTGAATAGCTATCTACCAGTAAGCATGCTATTATGGGCCGCATCACTGTGAGATTATTGTCATATGCTGACGTACTTATTTCAATTTAAAAAAAAACGGAAGAGCTGGGATAGTGTGAAAGTAACGCATTTAATTAGCACGAAATGAAGTTCAAGCCTCAAGAGATGGCGTACTTTGAAAATTTTGATACGATTAATTATTATGTTTGAATTTATTTCATTAATAGAATGCGTAATGACATTTCCAGTGGACACATACTTTTCTACCCTGGCCAAGTGGAGATTAGCACACTTCAAACAGCTCAGAAACATACAATTTATAACATTTCCAAGTGGTACAGGTTTTCTTAGGTTCTCCTTGTCCGTTATAAGAAGTGACATTTGAATTTAGAGTTATAAAAAGCTCGTAAAAAGCTAGAAGTGCGTGCCAGGATTGAACCAGACCCGCCGGAGTGAGAGGAGAGTCTCAAATCGCTAGACTATCACTGCTTGGAGATTTTATTTGTGTGTCCTTATGCCTTAGTCCACACAACCCACGCCAGTTTCAAGACTAAGAAGCCATCGCGAATGTTCCGCTGTATTACCCATCGCCGTATAATAACGGATAATTCAGTGGAACCACCACTCAAACCTCTAATTGCAGGTTGGGCGGCGCGGCTTGCAGCTGCGGTATGCGTCACGTATATTGCACCTCAAAGGAATAGTCAATGTGTAAAAATGTATAAGGAAGGTAGAAAACTTGTAAAAATGGCTTCGATTTTTTCTACATTCTAATACTACAACCTCGATATAGAGACATTTAATTGCCGAAAACACTTGAAACGTGTGATAAAGAAAGTCCACGTCACATCTTATATCGTTCCACTATTGGAACAGCTCTCACGGAGAGCTGAGCAAGAGGCGAATTGGCGGCCTCCGACTGTTATAGTTAAGCAAATTATAGTTAGCCTATCACAACAGTATAATTACATTTCTCTGATTGCACTTCTCAATATTTCACAAAATTCTGTAAATTCTGTAGTATTTCTCGTACTTTCTGTGCGTGTGTGTTCGTGCTTGTTCTCTTTGTTGCTAGTGTCAATAGGCGACGGTGACCACTCACCATCAGGTGGGCTGTCTGCCCAAAAAAAAAACACATATACCTAACAGCTAATATATACGTTTGACGTTTTCGCGCCTATTTTCTTTGTAGAAACAAAAAAAAGATATTATTGGTATTTATTACCAAGCAAGCTTAGAAGATTTAGGTGTCAATCTATCTACATATGTAAGCAGCATGTACATCGCAGTGCCGCAACTCCAAGCCGCGTTGTCCGACAGCTGTAATTGCAGCCTGCCTTAGATTAGATGGCCTAAGGCCCGATAAATGACGGATTTTTACGCCACTGCGGTGCGTAGTTACGTGGAAGTGGGGCTTGCCAAGTGTTTTTAGTAGATATGAAAGTATAGTGGTATTAAATTGATGGGTAATGACTCATAAGAATCGCTACCTATGAACAAATCCAGTTGGGACCTTTTCTTAACGGAAACCAGCTAGCTGCTAGCGCGTGAGGATTTCTTTGCGTGTCTAACAGTTGTCTGCGTATTTGTATATTTTAAATCCATTCATTGTTCTAAACAAAAATAATGATTGTTGTAAGCTTTAGTAAGATTATTATTTTTTTTACGACCGCCTTGTAGGCACAGCGGTTAGTCACGCTGACTTGTAAGCCGGAAGCATTGCATTCGATTTTTATGGAGGATAAATAATTATGCGAAGAATCCGAGAGTTTATTCTGCGTCTGCACTAATAATTATCTGTGTACAAAAGCAGGTATGTGATTAGAGAAAAATATGTATGTTTATGAAGTCTCTGATTAACGTAATACAGGTTCTGTGTAGCTCCGGATCGGATGGTATTTATTTCCATATAATCGCTTCATTATCCGGTTTCCGCATGTTCTCGTATCCGAGTTGTATTTACCCGGCTGTAGGGGGACTAGAGGAGCCGTTCGCCAAGGTGCACCTTTGTACACCCGGTAGCCGCCACCCATAAATTTTCGTTAAGTGCAACAGTCAATTACCTCGTTTTTCAGCGATTGCTTCCCATAAAAGGGTTATAGGAGCTCCACCACCAACCGAGCGTGTCTCGAACGGGACCTCCGCAGATGTCCGGGGTCGTCCCCCGGCAAATGTCAATGGCCCGACCGTGACATTTATTAACGGTTAGGGTAAGAATGCTAGCTTGTCCGTCGCTGCTGGGGCGTTTTTGCCGCGACGACACCTCGCTCGCCGCTTAATAACCTGCCACTGTCCCGGAGGAATGTCGCCGATATGCGGAACGCTCTGTCCGATTACGGATTTGCCGGCGCGGGGTGAAAGGGTCGGCCGCAGCTATTGACGGTGAAGGAGTTGAGGTATTCTTTTTATAATCGAGACAAACTTACAAACAGCTATCTGGTACAATCTAAGGCATAACATGGGTTATGTTAACGCGACAGCTGTTACACATAATATGCTTCTATGGAGACTTTTACACCAAGATCCTGAACAGCCAATACACAAGTTTTAGTTTGATGGTCACGGTAACTAAACATTAGACCAGTGACTGCCCAGTATATTGTAACTATTTGTGAGTCAAAGTATATACTAATTACTTTATGTTTTCAGAAAGACAATATCGTCGATAATTAATGTGGTACTATCCAGTCCCGGCGAGCTTGTGTCTAGCTAATAGAAAATAGTCATTAACAGCCTTTTTAGCCATACACTGCCCAATAGAGGCATGGTCAAGATATGCTACGTTAATTAATTGGTGCGAATGATGCATCCAGTTACTTTTGACGGGAGCTTTAATAAAAAAATTGTCGATTGCAGTTCTTAACAACACTCGATGAACAGCTAAGTATGTTTTAATGGTACACCCCGCTAACATACAACGCATGTCGAGCCCTAAAATGTGGCAGTTTTTTGTGATATCGCGCGCACCTTTGCCTGTTTGTTACGCGGGGACCGTCTCACACGTGCGATAGCTCAGGGTTCAATGTGATGATTATTTCTTACACACGGTTTACTACGTTCCGTGCAATCAGTCCGGTACCAAAAGTTAGAAACAAGCGTTAAAGCCGCTTTAACCAATGTTATATTTGTTTTGTATAAGTTAATAGTTTTCCATCAATGCACTAAGTGATTTTATCTATTTATCAATGTAATAGTGAGCTTTCTATCTATTATGGTAAAAAAAATCTCAGCCATATACCTACTTAAAATTTAATTTGTTGTTTTAAGGTTATTAAAAACTCGTATGTGTGTGTTAGCCCTTATAATTTGTGGGTCAGTTGTTTGATTAACCGTTACGAAATTATAAGTGTACAGGATAATGAATATGAGATACGTTTCGTCGTGGCTTTTAAATTTGTATCGATGTTTCAAGTATGTATGTTTGTATGATGGATCAAGTTATATAATTAACAATATACAAACACAGAATATAATCAGAAATCAAGCGAACTTGCCTAATTGAAGTTCCATTTCATTGTACTCGTATGAACTGCATAGTCTGGAAACGATAAGGTTGACTTGTAATACTCTTGTAATACATTTTCTTGTTTAATTTCACGTTCTTGTTTAATGTTACACAATTTTTTACATTGGTGCAAAATGGGCCCTCATTCAGCATATAGCCGTGGAGAAGGCGCTAATTTTTTGCGAGCCCCATAGGAGCGAGCAACTATTGCTTTCTTAAGGCTTTTGAAGGCCGGTCATACGCATTGGTCTGGGATACCGGCGGAGCGGTCGCCACACCCTTCATACCAAAACACAAATTGTAACAACTGCTTCACGGTACAGGTATTTGTAGCGCTGCTACCGCCCCGGGCGAACCTTACATATGTTCTACCACCTGCCTTTATAAACACAGAATGTAAGATCTCCAATATCTTTATAACATCTGGTGATTCAATACGTGATAGCTTTCGATGGAACCAAAGCGATCGGCTAACACCTGATTGTTCATAATATTCGAGTTTTATTCTCAAGACAAAGCTTTTTCTAGGCAATCTCAAAACCTTTTACTCATCTCAGACGCGGTGACCTCAAAATGCTAGCCTATTACATAATGGGCACAGTCAACATTTCACGTCGTTGATCAACCCCTACCTTACTAATATCGCAATTTCACTGCAAAAACCACAGCAGTTGTTACTAAAACTGTGGATAATTGTATGGTCGATATGCAACCGCGACGCAATATCTAAAATGCGTACGCACGTGTAAACAAGCAATTATTAGCGGGTAATGACACGCTCAATTTGATAAGAATTTGCACCTACCCACTTCCAAGTAGTGAAAGGTGAAACACAGAGCGGTCCATACTGATTACATGTTTTGGCGCCGACTAGATGCTAATAGATCACGAGAGAGCGTAACGGTTTTTTCTTATGTGACGATTTCTGTCGTTGAACTGCTACTGCAGGCCGCATTAAGGAACTACGTTGTCATAACCTGGATAAATAATCTATTTGTTTATCAGATTGCAAACGATTACCATGTCAAGTAATACCAAACTCAATTAAGTTGGTTGAAGGAAAAAGTATTAGACAGTCTGACAGAGTTCGTTGGCAAACATTTCACCAGCTTCCCCGGTCGGCACGCGAGCGGTATCGGGTGGCTACGTACACTCTCTACATTGATACATTTATAATCGAGTTTTTATTGCGTAATTTAAATCGAGTTTAGTGTATTGAAATCACTTTCGAAGAAAGTATAGTTTTTGTCACAGGGCACATTTCAATGCGTTTGATAAAACGCAAAGCCTATAGATATGTTAAAGCAGACATACCAGATTGATTTATCCAATTCTAATACTATTTATTACCATTCTGAGATTTCAGTTAAGGGCCAATTTAATATTTCACTGTGAGTTTAGCTTGTTGTTACCGGCGGCTTTACTCGTGGTCCCAAATGCTGATTGGAATCCTAACGATTATGTAATTTTGTCAGTAAATATAAATCTAATTTAAGAACTAATAAAGAAGAGGTCATAGAATATAACCTATGAGTTCTGTTGGTCTATAAACCAAATCAGCGTAATTAATAACAATCAATTTTTATAAATCGCGAAGACACTTAATAAAAACTAAGTAATGGTACTTTCTCCTTTCCCGGCTAGAAGCGAAATGTCAACAAAAGTAGGGGTCATTAAGCGCTATCGCGGTCCGTTCCAGTAATCAGTTGTGCGTCACGGGGGCCGGTGGTCGGCAACGGTCGGCGCGCACCTTGCCTGCACCTTGCGGCTCATATAACGTCCTGTGCCCAGATATACCAAGATATCAATTATACATCCTGCAGAACAACTTAACGCATCACCGATCACGATAGAATATCAACCTTAACACGCTGTGCATACTGTTCTAATCGATTTAATGAAAGCATCCGACCGAAAAGATGTTACCACCCTACCTGTAGATTTTATTAAGCCAAGTATAGTTTTTATTGTACTGTGTTAGTGGACACGCTTGTCTTACGGAATTAGCGTCCGTTTCGCCTAATTTCGTGGTGGCCGTTGAGATCTCATTCGATAACGATAGACGAAGGGTGGTGGAACCTCAGCCACTTTGACTATTTGTACATGTCATGGCGCTGGCCGGATAATTGACTGTACGGTCCTCCTTGACATTTGACAGCCAAAATGATGCTCATTAACGCTGATGTAGACATTTTCTACAATTTCAATATTAATAGCTACGGAAAATTAGATCAACTGCATAAATAACTACGAAAGTTTTCAAATTAGACACTTTCTCTCTATGTAAATCAATAAATTCATTTCTTTATGGATTTTGATATAATCTATTACGCATTTGTAACTTTAGCTGTATTAGTATGTCGTAGAGTTCAACCGTTAAAGCGCAAAATTTTCGCAATTATAAAGGATGAAACAATACCTACCTTTCAAATGCCCATAAATTTAAGAATACATTATAACATAGATATTATTTTTTTGGACTTACAGGAGACGGTTATATAGCAGTGAAATGTTAGATTAAATACGAGCAGTGCTAAATACCGCGGCGGTCTACACTCAGAGAAGACGGTTGTTGAATAAAAAGCAATGATGAGATTTACGATTGCGTGCGAGCAAGTGAAACATAGTTGGATTAACACGTTTGTAAAACTTAATGGCGTCGTAAAACAGGTAAAAACGGACAACGTTGAAACGTTAGACGCAAAAAATACGCAAGCAGCGACGGGAAGTGTTACTAAATTATTGTAATGAAGTAATTCCTGCCTAATTATGTTGTAAATCACTTTTTATCTATCCGAGCTATACCTTGCCGCGCGTTAGTAGATGCGATGGATGACGTATCGTAGCCGTAATTGATACCCGCGAGGCAAATCTTATTTAGCAAGTTGCTTCAATTTTATTTCCTAACACCTTTTTTATTGCAAAAATATTCATTATCGTAAAACACTTAAACAGATTAGAGCTAATCGTAACACGAATCATTACATCGAAAACACAAAGACCGGAACGCAAAACTGTTTTCTGATCCAGTAGTAAGTAATGCGAAACTTTTGATAGAAAACATTGCCAAATTTATATAAATGAACTGCTCAATTTAACTTAAACCTTTATGTTTAAATATATTAAGCAAAAGTAAAACATAAACAGTGTTTTTATTATATTGAGTTAATAATCATTAATTAAAATAATACCGTACCGGCATCGTCACTTATAACCCACGTCTTATAATCGAGCCAAATGACTCAATGCATTCTCCATCCAAGATCACTAGCGGATAATTCACCTATTTACAATATTACCCTCGCACGTCCAAGACTTAAAGTTTTACGACGCTATAAACACTAGGAAGAACGTTACGCTGCGTATATCGCACTAAATTTAGTGATAAGACCACCGGCTGGCGCAGTGTTAAAGGGGCGACGGTCATCAGATACGAAACCGGTCTAAAAGACCCCAAGGGTGAAATGTCAAGGCTTTACACTCAATTGCAAGGCGCTTTTTCTAAAACAATGAGGTGATATCAGGAAGGACAATTTGAAAAATAGTCGTTTCTATAAATAAAGTAGTATAATTTAGGTTCCAGGTTATATATTTATCTACGAGTTTGCATTTTTTACAAAGTTCTGAGCTTCCTTAAGATCTTTATATACTTGTTTCAATAGTTTTATCTAAAGTACCAAAAGTATTCATCGAGTAGCAATTTGATTCTTTACTTTACGAAAACAAACATTTTATCAATGTAATCCATTGGACACACGTCTCCAAATCTAACGTAAAAACATCTTATAAAGAGGCATTTTATAAAACCCCTGTCGAATTTCGAAGGAGTTAGTCTTAAACATCATTACGTCCCCTGTCCGGCGTGCCCCAGGGTGCATTACTTTGCCCACATTTCCATCTCGTGTCCACATTCAGTCCCTTTAAACGATTTCTTTCCGCCATTTTTCAGTCTATCGCTTACACATTTATTCAAAATTGGATATCAATTTATAATGAAACAGTACAATTCATTTTATAATAAAATATACTTATACAATATTTTAGTCTTTTGTGTGCTTAAGTAATTTCTTTTCCGTTTCTGATTTCTTATAAAAAATATGGAAAGTCGAAAGTTGTTATTAAATATATTTAAGTTCATCCAAATGTGTAAAATTTTAACAGTATGTTAATTTCCAAGCTGTAAAAATCAAAACTTGATGTTACTTCATTGTGTTGTAAGTGGAATGTTAATAGCAATTTTAATATGGGAAACAAAGCGCTTGACAAAAAGTCGCTAATGCTGTCTCGATTATTCATTTGCTGAACATTTGTAAACGCCCACGTCTGCTCTGCGGTCCCCAAGCACAAAAACTTAAACACCATTTTGCTGTCATTCGCTTTTCATTGGCTTCTTTCGTGTTGCGGTTTTAGCTTGAGTGAACATTTTATTGTGGTGCTGTTTAGTTCAATGAATTCATAAATGATATCAGTCAGTGGGTCGAACTTCGATTAAAATTAAATATGTCAAATAATTTGAATGTTCGAAATTATTACCAAATCTAATTAATCTATTATGGTAACAAAATCTAAACAAGTCAAGTTTTTCTTGTAGACTACCATCGAAAGATATTTTCACAAAAATAACATACTGTTTTACGTTTACCCCACTGCCTGTAACAAAAGTGCAGAAATCAATTACCCAACCAAAACAAAAAGCTCCATCGAGCGGAAGCCTAATGCGCCCCCTAATGCCTAATTTGTCCAACATTTGTTCGCCGTTGTTTGCTCTGTGGTTGTGGTTGCCGAGTTGAGCAAAAAGTTCTGTGTCATTATCCACTCATGGGCTTTTTATTTAGATATTAACCTTGCGGTTCCTACCTTCTTTTGTATTTTATCGACATCTTTAAATTTTTATAGAATCATTATCACGTCGTTCACTGTCTATGTGAGGCTTTTAAAATCATTTATGTGCTGTTTAAGACCCTTGAGTTTAAGTAAATGTACTGATATAGTTTTTAAATATTACTTTGCTAACTTAACGGATTAAGGTACTCCAACTGATGAAATGTCTTTGTGATCTGTTTTATACCACGCCCTTAGCCCTGTATTTATGAATGTACCGAACACACGAGGCGATGTTTGCGTCCATGCTAGCCGTGCAGGGAGCAATCACGTTGTGCGCTTATTCTATTTATCGTCCACAAGACGCTGATTTGTGTACATAGCCCTGTTTGTTTTGCGCATCAAACGCGGAGGGAACATTTTGAATATTTGGTCAGGTAATGTATAATTTTATTGCCTAACATTTACTGAGGTGTTTTAGCTCTGTGAGCTGATTAATGTTTGTCAGGATTTTCAAATTACACTTCCAATGAAAGCATTATAATTAAATTGGTCTTTAAGGTGTTTTCACTTCATATATTATTTAAATGTTGTAAGATGAAGGTTCTTATCATAAGCGTGTAATGCTATTAGCATACGGTGAACCATTCTTTTACGTTACGACAACATATCGACTTTTAGAAAACTCCTCGCGTAAGATTAATTATGTAATTTTTTTTATGTATGTGGTTTTTTTAACCCCGATATTAATTCACCTTTGCTTGTAGCTCACTTTTCCAATATTAATCCCAAAGTGACTATGAAGTAGCCCACATTTATTGCTTTAACTTCAACATCCAAGACAGGCGCGCTCTCCCCAAACATCGCAACCCTAGCAAATTCCAGCATACCGTTAGGGACGCGACATTCTTAAGATGTTTTCCGAATTTTTGCAAGACAAATAGCGCTTGCTTGACCGAGATGACATATGGCAAGTGGGTCTCATACACTGCCCGGAATTCCCAGTTTTAGGGGGTGGGTCCGCCAATGATTTATAGAGGAAACTTTCAGGTCCACTTTATGGCCGCTTTTACGAGCTCTGTTTAAAGTTTCTCGAGGTTTATTGGGTTGTTGAGTTTCAATATTTCGGACTACTTTGAGGAGACAAAACAAATGAATATAAACGAAAAATTTCATGTAATAGAACTAGAACAAGAATATGTCGTTTTCCGGTGCAATATAACGCAAATTCTGTAGAAATATACTGCCTGCAAATGTTAAAGATTGAATAGCGATACATTTTAAATAAATTGTGGTAGCAATCGAAACAGGTAAAATAAACAATAATGACGTATACAACTCAAAAGGTAGTGTGTTGTGGTATAACCGCTGAGAAGCCGCTAATGGGCCCGAGTTGAAGCGCGCCGAGCAGATGGGTCGCCGAGGGACCGACTGGGATACTGAACACACATTTGCTATCATCACGTGGTAAGTAGGAGCAATTTACCACACTGTGTGGTGTAGTTAATCTTATACGACGACACACTTGTAGTTGGTTTTACAGCTGAGGATTGGCAATTCTAACATTGTCAGTAAATGCGCTGTTTCCGAATGAGGTCAAAAATGCGCTTTGTATTTTGTACATTTTGCTCAAAATGAAGGATATTGATGTCAGTATAACACCGCAAATGAGCAAAGAATTAGCCGCGCGTGAAGCATTTGCTCCACATTCTCTAGAAATTAATTGAGACATGAAAATTACAACTACTTAAAAAATAGGTGCTTTGCTATAAATCTTAATAATTGGAAGGCTTTGAGAAATTTTATACGTGACGTGTAACTATTGTGCCGGTTGCTATAATTACAACCGCCTCAATATATTTTTATGTACTTAGTATTATAAGTAAGTTACTCGATGAACTAAGACAAATATCACAATAATTTTACTTTTAATATATTTTCGTCCTTGTCGAAGATGAAGGGGACGGAGCCACTTTTGAAGGTCGTAATAACTGTCTGCAGTATACACGTCAGCGGAATGCTCACACTTTATATAAAAAACAAAAATTGTTTTAACGACAACCGCATCTGAAGGTACGTGCAAGTTCAGAAACACAAGTATTGTGACGAACTCGGTGTTAATTCAGAAATGTCCCGAGCAGTGTCAGTGGCGGTCATCGCTTTAATATTCAGGCGAGTGATCAGAGCGCTTTACGTTGTTATGATGCGGATTGAAGGCGACGAAGTTCCGAGCAAATTGACGTTCCACCGGAGCCTTGCTTGTTGGCCGCTGGACGTCTTCACGCCGGCTGGCGTGAGTCACAGGTGATGGCAGTACTCTTTCAATATCACTCAATCCCTATATTTTAAAACGTACGAGAATGAGAGAGTTTACAAATACGTAACATTTACCAATAACAGCATTTTTTAATAAGTTTTCTTATTATATCTGTTGATTTGATGAACCTGTTTAGTCTAGTGGTTGAAGAGCTTGGTTGCTGGACCGGCAGACGTGGATTCGATTCTCACACAAGACAAACACCTGGACTATAAGTTTATTGTATTTTTCTCTCAGTGTATTAAAAACATCCATGTCTGTTATTGTCCTAATAATTATAATCATTATCGATTCGAATGAGTGTTCGCTAATGATGAGCGTGTAACTTGGAGCGGCGGCCGTAACACCGGTGGCGTTGTTAGGGCGCCTCATCAATAATCCCGCGGATCACGGCGCGCCGGTCCGCTTACGCAAATGCAGGCCGATTGTTCTTGCACGCCGCCCGCCCTACGAAGCCTCACTGCGTCCACCACGCATTAGATCCTCATGCTATCATTTTGTTGTGGCAGTTTGCCTTGCAGCTTGTATGGCACTATTCAATAATAGACATTTAATATAATAATCTGTTTTTGGTCTTTTTTAAACACAAGTGTATACTTAAACATCAGATAAATTGCACATACAAACTTGAAGATTTCCCTAACCTGGAACCACACATGTACTCCTGCATGTTTAACCTACGTCGAGGACGTGGCCGATATCGCGCTTAGTCACATTTTTTGCTGGCGACTTCGGACACAAATCTCGTGGGCGGCACGTGTCTGATTGCTGCTTTTTGTCGACTTGAGTGAATGCGATCTCCGAAGCGTGGAATTTGTATACCAGAAATACCCACTTCAACTACAGCTTAACTTGATCTAAGTAGATATATATTTTCAAGGTTACAATGATGATCCAGTAGAACATAGTGAAATAAGTACATTAACTAGTCATTGTATTTTGGAACTAAATTAACCTTAGTAATCAAATGAGGATGTAAATCAAACATTTATTCTTTACAGTGTCTGAAAGCAATTTAAGACCTTCAGTGTAGTATGTTTAATAGCGAGATAAATACACTGTATAAAAAGCGTAAAAAGAATTGTCGAAAATCAATGTAAGTCAATAATTTTATCAACGTTATTCAACATTCTTCAAGTAATTTATAAAAAAAAAACAAGCTCATTTTCTAAACTCCACCTGTATGCATGATGTATCGAAATGTCCTATTAAAGGGCGTATCTCTGACGGATAACGGACGTTTGTCTCGTGTGTCCCGATCAAGGAACATCCTTCTTACGGTCCGTCCTTTCTGTTGCCGACCGGCCGCCCTAATGTGGGGCCAGCAAAAGCGAGGAATGCACATACAGCACATTTGTATTATACACTTATAAAACAAATTATTTAAATGTGATAAAATCAATATTCTTGTAATTGTAATTAATTTGAAGCTATTGAATCAAACAGGTTGGTGGTTAGTCTAATGCATCATCTTCATAATAATAAAAGAGACACCTTTTGAATTTTGAGGCAAATTTTAAAATTTTGAGGCCAATAATAACATGCATGAAAAAGATTATCAAGTTTTAGAATATCACGTAATACAACATACTATGTACTTTTGACAAATAAACGTTCTATTAGTTAGTTGTAAGAAAAGGGCTAACAGAGCCGCCCAGCGTGGGGCCCCTCCGCGAAGAGCCCGCCCGCCCAACCGCGGTCAGTTCCGCTGTCGTTTTGTTTCACTGTTATCTGATTTATCCGTGATTTAGGCGCGGTCGGGGATCGGATTGTGGGAAACAATTACGGCGCTGGAAAAACCTGTTCATCATTTGGGAGCTGGAGGCATTTGTTGCGCCGGCCACTGCGGCGAACCTTTTCCCTAACCTTCTCTTAAAACGCAAACAATTGGGTCTCGCTGCGATCATTATGGTCACGCTATGTTTTTTCTCAAACGGCTTACGGTTTTAACAGATTACATTACTTGAGACTCTTTAATAGGTAATAATGATATGTATAATCAACTCTAGTCAACTGGTTAAATGTAGTGATTATAATGATGAATATGTTTCAATACAATTAATTGTTATTATCTTTAACGGTTACAATAGGCTTTTATTCAATGAAACATCGAAATTACTAACGCATTGTGTTTATTTTTGATGCAACGTTTGTTGTCAACTGGGAAAATTGTGATTTATGAACGTTTAAAACATATTCTAACTACATAGTTTACACTGAATAATTTTAAAATGTTAATCGTATTGGTTATTTTTTTCTTCTTTATTACTTTAATGCTTCAGAGACAGATTTCACTTCATATTCTGTTTTATTATTTTTGAGTCTTATTATAGGTAAACTGTTTGTATCAGAAATACTTTAAACTTTCCTTAGTGAGTTTATAAGTTAAGATGAAATCATTCCAAGATAACTTTTTGTCTTCCACGGGAAAGAGAATACGGACCTGAATATAACCAGTATATATATCAATCCATGTAAGCTCATCAAGGTGTACAGAGTGCGAAGCATTTGTTTACCGCGACTTAACGTGAATCTATTCAATGGGTATTTCTCGAAACGTAACCGTAACCCCGTGGACCGTTCAGCCTCCGTAATTAGCCCGCAATCGTTCGATCTCGGTTCGAATAAATAGCTGATTGTATTGGGTATCAAACATCTGTAATTAACTGTTCTTTTTGTTGCAGCGCCGGTAGCCGCTGACGCGGGAGTAGAAAAAACCTTTGATTGACAGACAACCAGTGAGTTTGGTCGCTCCTTCTGATTGCACTTGTGCGTTTTTTTGGAAAGAAAAGATAATACTCCGAAAGCTTTTAGCAATTTGTTTCTCCGAATAGAGCAAGTTCTAGATCACAATGTTGATTACTAGAAACCAAGATATAGCTTACGGTGTAGCATTGCATAGTAGACGGCTATTCATTCTTATCTCACCCACATATATTACAAACATACTGCATTGCTTTCTTTTCTTTTATTTTAAACAAGCTATTTATCGTCATTACAATTAATAGTTAAAAACCATACTCAGTGGAATAAAATACTCTAATCAATACTATTTACTCATTACTTAATTTACTTAAGTTACTCATTACTTCATTTACTCATTTACTTAAATATATATAATTTTTGTGAGTCTAATGTAACGTAACACATTAATATCATAAGTAATAGAGCGATAACTAAAATCATTACATCATACTGAAAACATTCATAAAGTCTTTACACATTTGCATAATATGTATGTATGTTTCTACTAAGGTCCTAATGCTTCTGCTATACATAATATTCTTAATGTACGCCATTTTGAAGTAAAAGCTGTCGTGCAATTAGTACCAAACTGCTCAATCTTGCTGCATAAATCTTATAAACAGAAATCGTAATCTCACGTATGTGCTTAGTGCATACTATCTGCCATAGAATCAAAACAACAGAACATTATGAGGCGAATCGATATAATTGATTTATCATCATTAAATCTTAATGCAGGATGTATGGGTGCCTCGAGCGCTCCGATATAATGGATAGCTTGTGGGCCAACATGTACATATAGTAATAGCGAAACGATCTATCGCTTCGATTCGATATGTTAAAATTGAAAAAATATACCAGTAATGATGTTCTGGAGAATTTTATATGTGGGATTTTAGGTTATCTGTTGCATATTTTATTCGGTAATACATATATTTATGCAGTGTGGTGGACTATATTCCACCTGTGATTGATTCCGTGAGAGGACAGGGGTAGAGAAAATCACACAGGCATCTTTTATCCATGAAAGAAACAGTCCCAGAGAGACACAAACATTACCTTTATAATAGTCTTCGTATGAGCAAGGTATCAAGCTATCGTATTTTCAATGGTTTTAATTTGAGGGCATCAACATAAACGAAGCAGCGGGTAACAACTAGTATTTGTAAATGCGAATCGACACGAACAGTTACGTCAGACGCATTACTAGATCCGTCTAAGCCTCGCCGTTGTTACAATGGAGGCTCGATGATTATCGATACTTTGTTTTATAAATAACGTTTTACGTTAAGTACACACAGGCTTCCTACAGTTACAATGACAACAGCAAATGTGCGGAGCATAATAAACTATTAACGAAACTTAGGCCATAATGATACATGGACTGATCCAATAGTCTAATTGTTAAACACCCTGATTACTCAATGGTCGTGGGTTAGATTCTCAACCAGAAAATAATGTGTTTGTGTGATAAGCACATTTATTTGTTCCGAGTTTGCGAAAGATATAAAAATATCACGGCTATAGCGGTAAACATCCTCAGCCTGACAGAAGACTCTTGAATACTAGAACGAAGTAAGATGGATGGATATATATATATATATTATGTAGGATGGATATATATTATGTAGGTACAACTTGGCTCATTGTACTTTCAACAATTTTTTTTATGATATATTGTTTTTGCTCATAATATTAACAACAAAAAACTTTTAAAAGAAAGTTGAAAAATTACTAAAGAAAACGATACATATTGTAAGTGGAATAAATAATAATAATGCTAAATTATTGTTCGAAACATCTAAGTATCATTAGACTGTAAATACCGTAACGTAATTATAGGTAAGTAAGTATTACTTATTAGGTCCTATAGATTGGTTTAATGATATGTTTGGAGCGGCACAGCGCCACGTGTAAGTAGGTTGCCTCCTACAAAAGCATCGAACGAGGACACCGGTGTAGGCATGTGAGATGGTACTGTCACGCTGCGGGCTGCAGGCGGCCACACCCAACCACTAAGCGCCCAGCGATGGATGCGGTAATTAAACAATACTTCACACGCGGCTGTATTGCAATTATTATTATATTTTATGAACATTTCTATAATAAACGTTCCCTTATTGTTCAAGTCAATCATGGTTATTGTTATTATTTAAAATCAAACGATTCACCAAGCGAAGTTCGATTGAAATTATGGGTGTTTTATTCTAACAGTGATGATTATTACATGGAAAATTATTTTTAAAAGTAATCGTCTTTCAAATATTATGTTTCAGGTTCAATTCAAATGTTTGAATGAATGATAAATGAACGAATCAATCATTGAATGACCGAATGAACGAATGGAAAATAATTTCGCGTAAATAACACATCGGTGAGCATACATGACGTTATATAATGATTGTCAAGCAATATACGGCACCTCCACGGCGCTTCGTGCGGCCCCGCGCGCCCACGCGGCGGCCGCGCGACACGTCGACCGGCGCGAGTTTTTCACAACGCAACGCAACGCAAAGGTCGATAGAAAGCAGAGAAACAATGCATCGACCACAATGCCCATTGTTCCGCGTGACTCACGGGCCCACGCCTGCGTGGAAAGAATATCTATGCTCGTCATACCGCTCCAGCGCGAAGGATCGCTCCCCGCTTTATTACCACTCGTGCCGCAATCTGTTTCAACAGCCTGCCAGCCAGCCGTGGCCGTGACTGCTCGACTGACGACACTCCAACCAACCGTTGAGCTAGTTATCCTTATTATAATTCAATAAACACACCCAACGTTCTAACTTATCTTCAAATCGAAATCCGTTTGACAACCTTCAATAACGTATGAAATATCTTCAAAGAATTTCTATCAAAATACTGAAGTTAATTTGAGATTTTTATTAAAGGCAATTAGTATAAGCAGGTAACAATTTTTTATGCGTTTGGCTGAAAGATAGAGTTCCACGGATTTTTTTAAAACGCTCGTAAAATCAAGTTCAGCCAACGTATCCATTGCCTATTTCCACCCCACATAAGTACTGGGCGGATACTGGCTGTGTCTCTGCATGATTGTTATAATGAATTGCAGGCCAGCAATACTCCGCACTGTACAACAGACGCTGTACCTGTAACTGAAAAATAAAATATTTCACGGAATACGTTTGCATAGATATCTGTATTTTCGCATATTAATGATAAGTAAGTATAATTTATTGACGCGAGACTAGACTTTGCACTCGCGGTGACGATCGGTATAATGCCGATTGACAGTTCAAATGTGCTGAAATTATCATTTCCACATGCGAGTAACATCGGTTCGTTATAAAATCATCGGAGTATCGGGTCGGCTTGATGGTGGTCAGGTGATGGGTAAACGATATGCATAGTCATGATCTGCGGGCACACCGGTATTTATAGGCGCGGACAAACAAACACACGCCGCAATATCGCACACATATTTACACTAACTGTATACTACGTATAACAATGTTTTTAAACACAAAATCAATCACTGGGTTTTGCAGGCAAGTGTTAGCGATACCGACCTTTAAACCAGGGCTCGTTGGTTCGATTGCCAAACAACAAATTACATGTAAGCATTGCAGTTTAATTTGGGATCAGACAGTCACGTCTGAAGTAAATATTAATAGGCTGGTATAGTCGAGTTGTTAAATGTTAACGATGACAAAATAGTATGAAACGGCCGAGCTGGCGAGAAGCATAAGTTACGTAAGATAACCGGTAACATATAATATAGGTGAGTTATGGAACGAGTTAGATGTGCCAGGCGCGGTCCGCGAGCCTGCCCGCGCTCGTGACGACCTTCGGCGCCGGCTTCCTGCACCGCGACGACCGGAGACCAGCGCGACGCCACGCGGCCTTAGCCAGTGCGGCTGCATTCCGCTTCATTTACAACGCATTGCGATAAAGATATTATTCTAAGCTGTAAAACTGTGTTACCTGTATTGGCTACCCTTAACTAAATAAATAAGACAACAAATGTATTAATATAAGAATAGTAATGGGTTACAAATAGAGTCAGTATAGGTAATATAGTTTACATCTTAATAATCATTAAGGTTATGAACTAAAAAGAAAACGTTAACTGCAATAAAAGTTAGCTTAATATTTGGGGAAGTCGTACGGACGTACGTACGGAATAATTTGTTTTACCTAAATTCGTATCGTAGGTCGTATTTATAATATAAAAACCACTTGTTCAGTCGCACTACACAACGACTATATTCACTATAAAATGAACCGGGAACGGTAGTGCAAAAAGCTTCTAAGCGCGGATTAATATTCGGATATGAATGCAGTGCGGATGTATCCGGCGTGCGAATGAGCGTCGGATGCGGAGTTCATCGGAATTGGTAATGTTTACACGCGCGGCGGCTCGCGGCGCGCGGCGCCCGCTCGGGCAGCGATGTGATTTCGAGTTTGTTAGCCACTATTGACAGGTTAATAGATTTCGCTTGTTTTGTTTCGCTACCACCCTTTCTACGCCACAGTAATCGCGGATAATAAGTTCAATAAAATTAGGGACAGATCTTGGTAGTTGCGTCGATTAGAAAAAATAGCAATAACGCTGCTTACTGTGGGTATGTGAATGTTGTTCGCACCTATTATTGACATTCATACCAGTCAAAATCTAGCTTTGAAGTATTTTTTTTTAATTGTATGTGGTGTATTGTAACATGTTCATAGAAATATTGTAAGCCTTAAAATAGTACAATGTCGCAAACGGCTAGACGCGAACAGCTAGCCTCCGTCGCCACACGCGACGGGCGATAATCGCACAGATGGCAGTAATACGGGTTTTAAGAATGCCAACTAAATGCTGGCGCTACACAACTGCGCAATTACATAAGTGTCTTGACGACATAAGGGTTGTTTGTAAAAACTTCGTTAAGGACTGTCATCGGTATATGGGCGCTTAGCAATGTATTAAGAGAAAAAATGAACCGTGGTATTGATTTGAAATTAATGACTGTCAATCACCATATTATTAAAAATGTAAAAGCGATGTAAAATGAGAAATATGGAATTGGTCAATAAAATGGAAAAAAAATTAAATTGGAAAGCTAACAGAATTTTACGGCAAAAAGTCTAAAGGTGTGTACACACAGGTATTATTATAAAAATGCAATCTGTGCAGAATGGAGGAGCAAATTGTGTCTTCGTTCACAAGAAACTGAAATGTCCATTGACATTCCGATCGTAACACATTATAATTAATGGAATGTACTCAGCATTCGCAGCGCGCCGCATCAAGTACCTAATTTAAAAGCCCAGCCTCCGTCGGCGCTAATAGGCCCGCGTCTTTATTAAGTGAGGGTTATGCAGAATGGCGCGCAATAAACGAAATGGAATAGTTAACCCTGCAGTGGTCTTCACACTCAGTTTAATTTAGTTAACTGTTTCGCTTGGCCCCAGGCGATGCAGCCCGGAGCGGGAAAGGGTTAAAGCGAGATGGCGCATATCGATATGGTTCATATCGATATTTGTTGGAATTATAATGTACATTATTTTCATTATAAAACATTATAAAATCGCCGATTTCAGAAATAAGGAGCATAATCGGTTAGAATGAGGTGGATTAGGTAAAGCCCATGTGTCCTGTAGAGGATATTTAAAGACCGATAAATAGAACTTAGTTTGCTGGTCAAATTGGACATAGAATTTTATGAACGACTTCCTATACATTTATTAGTATAATAAAAAAAATGATTTGTATTATTTTGAACATTTGTAAAATTGTATTGCATTGAAAATCGGTCTAATAACTGATATTTCACAATATGTGCATACATAGATACAAGAATTCAAATACTTTATCTAACTTTAAGACTTTGACCTTACCTTCTATTAGTACAAAAAAAATATTTTTGTCGATATAAATAATTTGTATAATATTTTTGGTGCACTGCTAAGCTCGATATAGCTTGTCGACTGTTCCCGGCCCTAGCTGGCTCAGTGTTTTCATCGCTAGCTAATTTATATAGACCCACTGCACCCTCGCTGAAGGCTTATAATCGCGATGAAGTGTTGCCTTCCTTGATTAATAGACGAGCGAGTTGCGAGCTAATGATCCGCTAAATTGCCAAATAAAGTGTTTCGGCTCATTCATAAATTGTATCGGCTCAAATTGTCATTCGCTCTTTAGCAGCACCGAAATGAAACCAATAATTGCTGTCATTGATTATTTATTGCATTATTATTAAAGGTGGAAATATAAAATTGTCGGTACAGCTTCGCCAAAATCAGATTAATATTCATAGTTTTGTTACTGCAGACAGAAGTACTAACTCTTCTCTCCATTTCTTCTCAAGCTGCAGACTGCTACCAGCTGCATTGTATCGCTCATTTGTTATGTCAGAACGAATAGGACAATGGTAGAGATGAGAGCAACGCAAAGCGAATGAAGAGGTAAAATGAAAAAAGAAGAAAGAAAGAAAGGGTCTCCCCATACAGGGAGAGGGACTTGGGCCACGGTCTACCACGTTGCCAAGCGCGGCTTGGTAGACTTCACACACCTCAGAAAATATTATACACTTGATAACATCTCTAAAGTGTGCAAGTTTCCTTACGATGTCTCCTTCGCCTATAGCGAGTGATATTTACCTACGTTTTTACTTATAAAACGCACGTAACAAGTCACAAGTGCTTGCCAGGATCGAACCGCGACCCCCGGGGTGAGAGGCTGAATTTCAAACCACTAGGCTAACACTGCTTGCTTATAATTATATTATTAACAATATAAACTATACATTTCAAACACCTTGTACCGCGGCGTCGCGGCGCGCGGTGCATTAGGATGACGCAACCGCGAGCTCGGCGCCGCGAGATGTAATACACCTGCTACTGGTTCCTTGTTAGATTACAGTTTTATTTATGTCCCGGTAAATACAGGGCCGCGATAAAATCAATCGATCGATCGCAATAGCACACTGTCACATCAACTAATAAACCGGGTGTATTCGCCAACCGTTCGATATTGCAACTATTCGAATTTCAAATGTTGGGATTAGAGATTTAATTAAAGATACTTGTAAATAAAAATCCTTTGTAACAGTGCTGAAGATGTTTAAAAATACTGATCAAATTAGATGCTTTTAATTATAGGTACCTATTGTATTTTTTATCATCACTATACGCAATATACTCGGAAATGGTTATCGGTCTTTGTTAGATACTTCTGCTATGTAGGTACTGTACAGCTAATCAAAAAAGGCACAATAAAATTAATTACAAAATCATTTTAATCAGGGACATTTGGATAGATAAGGAAAAATAATCAAATAATGCAAAGTAAGGATTTTTTTCTATTTAGATAAATTTCAAATACATATTACTTAATCATGTAGGTGTCGTTACATAATAAATTCAAATATTTTCCCTTGAAAATGATTATCGAACGAGTCCAAGATGGGATCCGTGCGTCGAAGCTAATTACCGTTGCGAGTAGGTTTGGCAACAGAACATTGTCCCATTTTACTTTAAATTATAGGATCGGCGGGCGACTCCGGCGGTGCGTCGCGACGTGCGGCGCGCGGCGGCGAGCGAGCGTGTGGAGCGCGGCAGGCACACTGCTGCAAAATAGTGCACAAAATCTACCTAGCTACCTACTTTAAGATCTATCTACATACTTTCTGTAATTGTTATTATAGATATGGAAAAAATGCGCGCCTTTTACTTGTTTATTTGAAAAGAGAATAGGAAATCAAAAGTTATGTACATACAGAATTGTAAAACAAGACTATTTTAACATGAATTTCTGTTTCAGGCTTTACGTTTATTCCTTAAACTTTTTTATACATTTCATACTGTAGTCATTAACTTGAGATATTCTTCTTCAAACATTTATGAATGAAATCTACTGTCATCAGTTTATTAATGATGACATTATAGGTACTGGTAATAATTCGTTTCGTCGACAACTGCATGTTCGATTATTTAATACAAATCTCTGTGCGGTAGAAGCTTATTTTTTTAAATTAGAATTATGAAGAGGTTTTACTTAAATAATTTAGAAACAGCTATTGAGATTCGTAAGACGCCCGTCTACTCGGCCCGTTCGTACCGACCTGCCCATAACAGCCGCCCGCGTGCGCCCGCGCAGACCCACCGTTCGTAAATTTATCGACGCCTTCAACCGTATTATAATTATACTGCACCTAATTGTGGATATTACGCCTAACTTGTCTGCACACGCTGTATGAACTCGGCTAATTTATAACTGTGTGTAGAACGGCCACGACGACACACTAATTGTTCGAAACTATTAATGAATGTACCGATGATTTATCGTTACCGTTCTAAGGTCAGGGTATTCCTCATGTTGTCCAATCATTTCAACAGTGAATCGATATTAGCCAGCAAAAGTGTTCTCACTAAGCCACGTCACGAATATACTCGTATACACAGAGAAATGAAACATACGAGTGTGATGAGGAAGGTAATAATAATGTTTTGTTAAAGATTTTTTTGGAAAAGAATGATTAGATAAAATATTCAATCGAAGAGTACAGTCGTAAGCATAATTATTTTGGTTCTTTCTAAAAAGTTACATTTTCTGTATTTTCTCAAAAATATAAAGACAACTAAGCTTTTTACTGTAACCTACAGAGAAACGGGGACATCCTATATTAAGTGGTAAGTACTGAAAAAAAATTAAACGTAGGATGTATTTTGGAAATTAAAATATGTACAGTATTAAATATGTTTAGTTTTCCCTTGTACCCTAAAAGTAGCAGAATGTGCCCGCGGCGGTAGCGTAGGCATTGTGTAGAGCCGCCGCGTCCAAAAGTCAACAGCCGCAATACAAAGGCATTTATTGTACGAATTTCACGCTTCCACGTGGGGTTGATTGTACCGTGTCCGGGGAGTTTGATACTTAATACTTAGGGATTTTAAAATATTCTGAATCTGAATTTGACAATATAATAGTTTTGTTACAAAGATTTAATTTTTAGTAGCTTATATACATATTACGTAAATAAGGATTTATTCAAAAAACAAATTAAATTCAATCAATGAATAAATTTGTAATATGTACAAGCTTTTATAAATAGTTTTACACTCTAGCACAGATTACGTACATATTTGTGCTGGGTGGACATCGAACCCACAACCTCCGCCCAGCAGTCACATTCACTTACAACTGGACCAACGGACCAGACATGTTTTTGTATAAATTGTTATTATCATTTTATGATCTTTAGGCATAAATCATTGATGCCGTAATACTCAATTGCTTGTTTTTATTGCATACGGTAATTATCATTTATGACATTTTGTTATATAGGTACAGTGAATATTATTAAACAATTCAAAGTTTATAGTAAAGGTAAATACATTTGTGTACTGCAAAAATGTACACAACCATCAAAACCACTTGATCCAGCTACAACAGGATCGCGGCGCGGAGTACGGAAGGGTTGCATCACTACCCCACACAATTTCGTCACGGCTGTCCCTTGCCATGTCGCGGATTATCCGACACACAGTATAAGAACCTATCGTACATTCCGCTTCACCTACTGTAGAAAAACATTTTGTGATGGACGAACACTATGTGCACTGTGGTTTTATACACTTGGGAGTGCGAATCTTTTAAAACCGCTCTCGTCACCACAGTACAATAAAAGGCGGACAATTTCCTTGACGCACTGTTATGCTGCAGGCTCACTTATGCAATTATGTTTACACTGTGGTTATAAAGCGAGGTGGTGCAATTCTTTTGATATTCCCCCTTTTGTCACGCCGTGAATGAAATTACTAATTTTTATTTCAACAATGGCGATGGATAACTAGTTTCTAGTGTAAACAAATTGTGCCGTGCTCTGTTCGAACGTCAATTGCGGTCGGATGCTTGTTTTGAATGTTGCGGAGGGTCTGTTTGTACAATAAACTTTTTATTGTAACGATACACAACGGACTTCGTTCGTGTCTGTACAAAAAAGCTCTCTTATCGGATCGGATTGAGAGTTTGTTGTATACAAATATAACAATACTAACGAGATACATAATATTCATTAGAAGTATAAGAAAATCTTTGTTACAAAAACAATGTAGGAGACATTCATTGATAAATCCGGGCGGTGGTAGCTCAGAGGTCTCTGACTCTCGGAGGTCTGGGTTCACATCCCGGCCTGATTTTAAAAAGTTACGTGTATTTTATTTACTTAATAACATGTTCAGTAAACGGTAGAGTTTTTTCAATTAAATTCAGTATTTTAAAAACACTCTGAAGTACAAGGTAGGTACTTGGTTACAGTAAAACTTTTGTTTGTTTACATTTTCATATCCAAGTGTGTGTTCTGAAGTCGTAAAACTGTGCCATTTAAATTTGACTTAATTTAATTTTATTGAATCCGTCCACATTTTTTTTTAGGTAAATAGAGGTTTTTTAGGGAAATGTTTCAATTTCGCTAGATATCGAGTAGAAACGTATAAATAGGACTGTCATTGTTGTCTGGTAGACATTTTTGAAAACACCACACGAATAGGACATTGACATTAGCCTAGTTAATAAGAATATTATTTAAGTGCGGCTAGTAGCAATATCTATATACTTTTACAAATATAAAGCTGATATCTGAGAATAGAGATGATTGCCTCTTATAGACACCGGAGTGTTGCGGACATTTGACAAAGAAATAGGTTCATCTTCATTCTTGTCTGTTATTATTACATTACCCTAACAACATTCAAAAATAATTACGGTTACGAATGGAGGCAAATGGTAGACAAATCAGTGTATACATACCTACATGAAATTGGGTTGACAGAGTGTGAATTTCCATTGATCACCTCAGGGTCATTATTATAGGTCATATATTGTTTATGCAGATGTCATGTCTCTTTGTGAGTTAAGCGTCAGCACAACGCTTCGAGTGATGTTTGGAAAATCGCTGCATCTACATAACTTTAAACCGGCCCTGAGTTGCTGGAAAATGTGATTTAGTACATGGAGATACGGTTGATAGGAAACGTAAATATATATCGGTATTGTCGTCAAGTTTGCACACTTGAGTTGTGTGCCACGTGAGAGGAGTCGGAGGTCTTTTAGTGTGTAAAGAAACTCAGCGGTTTGATTGTTGCCGTATGTTTCCTGAGACGCAACGACATAATTTAATTTAAGGGCAAATATACTCAGAATATGGTTATGTACTGGTTATTGGGGATATCAGATGTCTTCGAAAGCGGCGTGCAAGTATGAAATGAAGACGGTTATGATTATAGATGAGAGTTGGACTGTAAAAAAATGTAAAGGTAATTGATGCATATATTTCTTAGCTAATTTAATAGGACAGGATTCCTTAGACACAGGAAATCATTTGAAAATCTGCTATTTCAATTAGGTTCATTCAATTTTCTATAAAGTTTGGTACGCCGTACGCCCGTATTAGGTACTGAAAGTGTAAAAATACAAAATTAACCGTCCTTACAAAATGTCTTTCGATTAATGTGGCCATTTGTTCGAATGGGGTCGCAAGAGCCATATATTAACTACACAAAATCGACAGAATTGATTTATTTGCCAACTTGTACTAGGATAAATTATTAATCCAGCTATAATTTCGAAATTCAGTATAGTAACGTATTCAATACTAAACTATATGTCTTCGGTTTGTTGCATTGAAAAATGAAAGTTACCGTCTGTACATAAAGTATAAAATGTGTTTTGTGCGAAAGCGTGTATTCCGTTTTTGTGTCACAGGTTCAGTCATGGCAAGGGAGCCTGGTAAAACGCCATATGTGGTCAATTTCCAGTGACTGCGCGCTCTTCGCGGCGAATTACCTCTAATCCTCGCCATTATGTCAACATTTTTATATAAATTTAACAAGATTACGGCGTTTAACTTTACAGCCCACTGTGCCCGGAGCCGCCAGTCTGGCGCACAAGTTACTTTTAGTTACCGAATGAAACAAGAACGAAGCACGTTTCAATACAATTTAATTAACATCACATTCTTTATTATTTCTGACTAATTCTAGCACATTTTTAATTGAATACGTTTTAAAAATATAAAGTGGGTAACACTTAAGGAAGACCTTCAAATCTAGTCACTTACTAAAAGAAAACAATGAATATAAAAAAAAAAACGAAATACTTTTCGCTGTTTGTAAATTCATCTTAATTAAATTAAAAAATAATTAAAATCAAGAGAGCTAAAGAAATTACGAACCTCAAATTATATTTTT
Organism: Myscelus amystis hages; assembly: GCA_018244895.1. Lineage (NCBI taxonomy): Eukaryota > Metazoa > Arthropoda > Insecta > Lepidoptera > Hesperiidae > Myscelus > Myscelus amystis. The sequence continues at coordinate 1,396 of DWQT01000013.1, read as the reverse complement.
TTTCTCTTTATTCCAGATCTTAAAATACACATAACAATTTTTTTAAATTCTAATTACGAATGCGGTTAGTATATTATCGAAGTAAAACAGAGCGCACGGTAGCTAGAAAACCTATGTATATAAATAATACAGTAGTATCTGCGTATATAATGTAATTTAGCAATAACCGCGGCGTCCGAGGGGTGTAGGTAGACCTATATCCCAATATGAACTGTAATCCAATATGGTTCCGTCTAATTGCATCCGCCGACAATATAAGGGTTGTATTGACACGAAGTTGGCCAACCCTTCTGTTTGCGATTATTGTTTCCTTGATTCCAGACCGAAGCTAATTAATTTACTCCAGCCGAGGGATCCTTCACACAAGGAGCGTTCTAAGGTTTACATTTTAACGCTTGATTCGTTAGTTTTATACGTAAAATCTTATTTGGACCTTTCATCGTTCCACGACATATATCTAAATATGCTTTATAACATCTCTAAGGCGCACAGGTTACCTCACTATTTTAAACTATCAAATGCACAACTTTTTAAAGTAAGAGACGTCTACCAGGATATAAAACCAGACATATACATGAATGCTTGCAATTCGTAGATGATTTTTACAAAAAAACAATTCAAATAAACAGTCTAGTTAATCGAGATCTAATAAATTTGAAATTGCTTAAGGCTGCCTCGGCTAAAATGTGAATAACAAACCGTCAAAATAAGCATTGTAATATCTTAAAGCGAAATGTAAGGCATTCACTTGCCTCAATAATCAAAGACAAATGTATTACGTGAAGCAGTTTCATTGTGAAGAGAGCTTTATCTCGTGTTGGGGCGGCGCGAGGTTGATTGCGAGTCAGCTCTGATGATAGCCGCTTTAATCTGCCATGTATGGTATATAAAGATATTTCGTACATACCCTGCATATACCCGGATGTTTGTTTTGGTCTGATCTGTTATAGCTACAATATTAATAGTTACTTAATCCTAGTGTCGTAGTTTAAGTCATACATTACTCAACAAACTGACATAAAAGTGCTGCTCTAATTCGTAAGAATGCCATATGTACATGTACTAGATAGCATAAATAGATGCACGTCCTTATATACTCATCTGCAAGCGGCTCTAAAAATCAATGTAAGAATGGGGAAAAAAGGTAAATACCTATAATTATTATCCTTGCCTTGCAGGATATAAAATTCCAGTCCCGATAAGTAGCCATCACTGTCCAATGTCAACCGTCCACTCACTAATGTTTTATGTATATTTGTAATGCTAGCTTAAGCTAATTTATATTTTCTTTTCTTTTAATTAATGTTGGCCATCTCACCAATGTTAACTCGATTTTAGCTTCACATTTCTTATGTATCATAGTTTGTTAGTTGATGTTCTTGTTACATATATATTT